>APFE030373745.1:197339-221934 GCA_000404065.3 Pinus taeda
CATCTCCTCCGTCAGCAAGGATGAGACTATTTCATCAAACTGCAAGGCAGTTGCATTGCTACCTATTGCAATAACCAGACTATCCCAGGAATCTGGTAGAGAACACAACAAACTGATACACTTATCTTCATATGAAATTTTAATGTCAACAGATGCTAACTGACTTACCACAGTATTAAATGCATTCAGATGCTCTGTCACTGAGTCTCCATCGTTCATCCTTAGGTTATACAACTTTTTCCGCAGGAACAATTTATTCACCAGACACTTAGATTGGTACAAAGTCCCTAACTTGTCCCATAAAGCCTTTGATGTAACTTCCCTTGATACATTTAGCAAGACTGAATATGAGACACACAATTGTATTGTGCTCTTTTCCTTTTGGTCCATCTTCTTCCATTCTTCACCGGACAATCTCGTTGGTTTAGTACCTAGATCTACCATGATCCACTGATCTTTATCCACCAACAGATTCTCCATCTTGAGTTTTCACAACTCAAAACTCTGACTATTAAATTTATCGATCTCTATCTTTCCACTGCTCACCATATTCTTTCACCACCATAATCGATCTTGTAGATCTCCCACTAAACAAGGTCTACCACAGGCCCGAGTGAAAACCCTCAACTACAAAGGCATCCCCTTGAAGCCAAAACAACTTTGATACCAAATGTGTGTTTTAACCCCGTACATAAATTACCTGCATATGAATTCTAAAACACAGAGAATAGACAAAGCGAGAGCATAACACATAAAATACATATACACAAATATTTTCCCCTAGATCCCAAAACCGGGACTACTAGCTTGATTTTTCATTATTTTCCTTTCAATATTACAATACATATTTATACATGCTGAAGCATCCAATACCATGGACCAAAAGCCATTGCATCCAAAACCATGGAGAAAAAACCATCGTGTCCAAAAAACATGTGCGAAAATCATGCACAAAACCATAGGTGGGTCTGCCAACCTAACATAGGGTCCAAAACCAAAATTTTCCATGGTGCTGCCCCGAACCCCATCAAGTGGGGTTACAAGTACACCTCAAACCCCATGTGACCCTCCCCCTCTAAACCCTTGTTAACTACATGGGCTAGTCATGGAAAGAATATAGCACAAACCAATAGGAATTGGTTGGGAAACAGGAAAGTTGATGGATCTCGGGGAGAGATGTGTGGTACCCAATCAATGATATAAGACCCAAATGAATCTTTCTACACGAGTAAGCACAGCGGATGGTAAAACTATGATAGTTGGTTGGACTGGTTGGGTCCATTGTGGTAAATGGACAGTAGTAGTGCAGACACAAGAAATGTAACAAGAAAAGGTAAAGTAAATGGATCAGAGGTGTCATATGCTTTGGCTATGTTGGGAACTATTCCTCTCAATGCCTGTGCATAAGTGAGGAAGTTCTCTGAACCTAGACCTTATGTTATATGGCAATTTTGTTATGATCATGATTATGTTAATGTTTATGTATGTATACCTGAATGTATGTATGTCGTTGTATGAGAAGGTGATGATTGTTTTAAGCTAACGATTATATATGTATGTATGTATATATGTTACTATATGATAAGGTTGTGAGGGATCATTATTGTGGAGGAATGATTGCGTATGTAGGAGAACAACATGAATAGGTTCCTGGTCTTATGAGGAATTAATTGGGAAGAGTAGTCACGACAAATATATAGTTCAGTATCATGTGGATATGATTTGGTATTGTATATTGGTATTATGCCTATGTTTATGTTATGACAAGCAATGTTGAAGGATACATCAGGAAAGTGAAAGCAGTGTGGTCTGCGACATGCTAGGATAAGCATGAATGAGATACTAGAAGTTGGGTTTCTTGGTAAGGAAAGTTTGGTTTTGGATGTGTGGTACCATTGTTGTGCACACGTTGTATACATTGTACATGTTGCATCTATGATGTGTGAACTTGTGGTTTTGTGTATACATAGAATGTGTACATGTTATTTATGCAATGTTATGTACATGATGGTACAAATAAGGTTGTATGAATATTGCATATGGGGTGTTGTCTACATATTGGATTGTCTTCATTATGTATATGCGACACATGTATATGGTGCTATGTACATGTTGGATATGTAGTGTTGTGTACAAATGATGCCATGTACGTGTTGGATATGCAATGCTATGTTCAAGTGGTGTTGCGTGCATGTGGTAAATTGGTACTATGTACATATGGTGTGGTGTCCATGATTGTACAAGTGGTGTCATGTGTGTGTGGTGATGTGTAAACATTGTAAAAGTGGCACTGTGTGCCTGTGGTGCTATGTACATGTTGTGCATATGGCGTTGTGTACACATGGTGCTGTATACATGTTGTGCGTGTGGTACTTTGTACATGTGGTATTATGTACGCATTGTATAGTGGTGTAGTGTACATGTGGCATTGTGTACACGTTGTGCAAGTGGCACCATGTACATGTGATGTTGTGCATACATTGTGTAGGTGGTGCGGTGTATAGGTGGTACTGTGTACATGTTGTACATATGGTACTGGTGCACGTGTGGTATTTTGTGCATGTCATACATGCTGTGTTGAGGGGATGTGGTATTATGTATGTGCATCATGTAGTCATGGTATTTCGGTGTGTGTACTCGTTGTGTTGTACTCTATGTAGGTACATGTATTGGGTGGTATTGCACATCGGGTATAGATGGATGCACTATGTTGTACACTGGCTGTAGGTGTATGCATTGTACGTCAGGTGTAGGTGCATGTATTGCATGGTGTTGTGTGTTAGGTGTGGTTGTGTGTGTGTGATGCACACTATGTGTATGTGTACCTAGTAGAGGAGAATGCATTGGGTGTTTGCTGGGTGTGGCAACCAATTCGACCTCTATACAAAAGAACAACGGTAGAAGTAAGGATTGATGAAGGATAGGTATTGGTATTGTATTTCAGTTTTATTATGCATGTGATATATGATTCTGGTATATGATGATTACATGTGAATTATGATTTTGATATATGATCTATGGTTTTGGTTTATGATGATTACATGTGATCTATGATTTTGGTCATGATGGTTACATATGATTTATGATTTTGATGGTTGTGTTTGAGCTAACCTGATGTGATATCTTTATATATGCTAATTTGGTCAAATATGCTAGTTTGAATTGCTGTGACAGGAAGTGAACAGGGTTCCAAGTGTACCTTATTGAGGAACTACCAATGAGGTATGTTTTGAATTTATTTCAATTTATTTTGAATCTAATGGAATTTATGTTCTTGGTACAAGAAGCATGAACATGCCTAGTTGGGTGGTTGAAATCAACTACAAGAATTAGTAGCAACAACAAAGGAATTGAAACATGCAACAATATGCTGTTAAAGCACTTCAGGAGTAGGGCCATTATGGGACACTAGTACCCAATAGTGTCAATTGATTTCCATGAGCATGATATGACCGGTATGATGTGTTGTGGCAGGTATATGCCTTGGTTTTTCTATCTTCCAATGCAAGGAAGCCTTGCGAAGGGATGGACTACCCATGATGGGGGTGCTAGCGGAACTTGGAAGGTGAGTGATTGCATGAAAGGGGTGACCGGATTCCCGAGGGATTGTGTAGCAGAAAAGGGAAGGTCACGAATGGATTTATTTTGGTCATTAGCATTTCCAGATGGAACGAGATGCACATTGGGAGTGCACCCTAGAACAATGAGCTGATAATTGTTTGCTGAGAGGACAAGTGGTGCAAGATTATAGCGCTGGACATTGGATGCAGATTTGACTTTGCAGTGGATTTTGGACTTCCTAGGAAGGAGGTGAATCCTTGTATTACTTTGAGGGTGGAGGTGTGAACCTTTGGATTCCCTTTTTGATTTATACGGGCATCGTATCCTTTATTTGCTGGTTGAGAAAATGTGTATATATGTATATGTTTATATCATTGTAAATACCATAATGAGATGTGTTATAAAGCTCCAGTATGTGGTCATGATGTTTTTCTTTTCTTTTGAGTGGGTCATTCATTGTGAATACTGCAACGAGTTGTGTTATAAAGCTCCATGGGCAGTATGTTTTGTTTTCAATAGCCTTTTTTTTATAGGTGTCATTGAACACCGAGTACGGTGTTCCCCCAAGGGGGAGGGTTCTGAAACAACCCTTGTGAAAATTCCATGTAAAAATATATAAATACCACAGATGATGGGACACATATTCCAAGTTGAATGGTGGGTAGGACATCCTAGTGTGTGTTCATTTGGTTGTTTATGGCTAAGGAAATTGAGAAAGGAAATGGCTAAGGCATTAAAGAGGCAAAAAGGTATTTTGGCACATTTATTTATGAAAATAATGGAAATTAGGAGAAAAGGAAGGTGAAAGGTCACATTTTGCATGTGAGGAGGAAATTGAAGGAAAATAATGGAAAATGAAGAAAATAGAGGCCTCATTAATAAAAAGGATTTTGAGGATCAGTGGGCAAGACTTGGTCAGTTTAGATTTGGAGCTCTCTCATTATTCTCTCTCTCTTTCATACTCTTGGACACTTAGAGTATTCTTGGAGCACTTTGGCATTGGAGAAAAAAAAGAAAAGAAGGCAAGAGGAAGCAAGGATCAAGTAGGGAAAGGTAGGATCAAGTGGCTACAATAGGTTTCATTGCAGGTATCAACTTGCATGTGTATTTTCCTTGCTAGATTTGGCATGCATGGGATTGCATGTGTATTTCCTTTGCTAGATTTGGCATGCATGGGATTGCATGTGTATTTTCCTTGCTAGATTTGGAATGCATGGGATTGAATGTGTATTTCCTTGCAAGATTTGGAATGCATGAGATTGCATGTGCTTATTTTTCTACCATGGCATGGATTTTTCCAAGCGTGACAGTATTTTCAGCCTAGCCTTGCCATTTCTTGATAGCTTTGATGAGATGGGTTTTCTCATGCGTTTTGTGGGGGATGGCCAGATTAGATTCGAAGCTAAGTGGGGTGGATCTTTGAATTGACAAACACATGGTGGTAGTGGTCCCTGAACTAGACTGAGGATGCATGAAGCCACTGGCCTAGTAACCCCTGAACTAGACTGTGGGTTGCAGTAAAGCCAAATTGTGTGCCTCGGTGGGCCTAGGAATCCTTGCCGATGAATGGAGGGATATATGGTAAAGCCAGGAGGTGGATTTTGTCTCTATTGAGCCTAGTGATTATGGGATGAAATGCATGGTAATGCCCAAAGAGTATGTCTCGGTGTAGGGCCTAGTGATCCCTGGATCAGAATGCGTTTGCATAGTAAAGCTTGAGAGACTAGGAGGCTCTCAAATTCCTCATGGTGTAGGCGGAGAACTCCGGTGGCATCCACATTGATTAGTGTTTTTTGATGTGTTCTATGAGTCCCACATTCATGCTTGGAATATGGCACGGGGGTGATTGGCTGAAGATATAATGGCTCAACCAATATATGGTTGGGTGGAACGTGGTACTCCCATCACTGGTTGGTTCATTGCATTTATCAATGAAAAAATTCATTCCCTTGATATTCATGTGAAAATGTACTGATATATATATATATATGGATATTGATGGCGATAGTTTATTGTATTTTTATCCCTATTATGTTGTTTATATGCACATTTACCTCGGAGGGTGTTACAAGTGGTATCATAGCATGGTTCAAACACCTGGACTGGATGGGCTCTATCATAGGTAAAATGAAGAACAAAGGTTAATTTTTAGACCTTTCTGTCATATCTGTTATAAATTTTCTTATATGGAATATTAAAAGTAGAAATTTTTTCCATACTGAAGGAAAATCCCACTGATAATGTGGTAAAATTTTCAGATATTGGCTCATAATACTTTAAGAATTATGATCCAAGGAAGATGACCTTCCTCAATGCACCTTTAAACATGTCAAGTTGGAATTTCTGCAATAACTTTTCTTTTGTAGGCTTTCAGAAGCTGAAAATTTATCCACATTGAGGCAACATACCACTTATTACATGGTATAAATTTCAGATATTGGGTCAGAATATTTTAGGAGATATGAGTAGAGGGAGTCGAACCTTCTGAATGTTCCTAAAATCGGGCCTCAAACAGGTCATGTTGTCCTTTTCATTATAACGTCTCTTCTGGGCACTCTCAGGAGCTGAAATGTTTTCCACAATAAGGGGAAATTCTACTAATATTGTGATAAAAATTTCAGACTTTTATTCACTATAGTTTAGGAGATATGACCAATGGAAGTCGAGCTTTGTGGACACTCCTAGAATTGTGCACCAAATAGGATTGTGTGGGTACTTTGTTATAAATTTTCATCTATGAAAGCTCAGAAGTTGAAATTTGGACCATAGTGAGGGAAGATATGACTGATCATATGGTTCAATTTCCAGAACTTGTACTACTACAGTTTAGGGTATATACATTGAAACATTCGCTATATTAGGTTGCATGCAAAGTGTTTGATGAAATGCTTATATGGTCCAATGATTAATTGCATACAAATTATTTGATAAAATGCCCCAATGAGTATGTTTTTTGTGGTTGGGGATAGAATTGTTGTGTAATAGTATTTTTGTGGTGATATATGCTTACTTTTATTCAAATACTTTGCTATATTAGTTTGCATGTAAAGTGTTTGAAGAAATGCTTACATGCAAATGTAATAGTATAGTAGTTGTTTGAAGAAAATGTAAAAGTATGGTAATTGTTTGAAGAAAATGTTATTTTTTCTTGGATGGGATAGTATTGTAGTATGATAATGTGGATGTAGCTGATCTATTCCTATTTGCATGCAAATAATTACAAGAGTTGCATGTAGGGAATTTGAAAAGGTTGCATGCAAGAATTTGAAAAGTTGCATGTAAGGAAATGGAAAAGTGGCATGTTTTTAATTATTATGCTACAAGTGGAATAAGTGAAATATTTTGACTTAATCTCATACAAAATGTATGAGAAATGAAAATCAATTTATTTTCAAAGTGTGGTTAAATTTAGTAGATTTTTGGAGATCCCATTTCCATAACTGGACATTGGAGATTAGACCATTACAGTAGTTTCCTCCTTCTAGCTTAGTGTGGACCGAGGATAGTAAGGGGTTATGTTTATAGGTTGTTTAATATTGTTGAATGCTGATTTCAAATTAATAGACACGATGCCTTGATTTTTATGTGACTGACTATGTATGGATTATATGTCGCTTACATGTTGATTTCATGATACCTATGTACATCCTTGTATGTTAAGTTACATTTTTGAATATTTTGATTACATGTATTAGTCTTTTAGGTTGATTACAAGAATTGATAGATTATGTTTGACTACATGAATTTATGCATAGATGTAGTTGATTTGGCATTGCTTATGCATACTGTTGGTTGCATGTGGTAATGTGTACAAGGGATTAATGGTTGTTGTCATGCATGAGGTCATGGTTTGTGTACTTGATATGGTCATGCATTGACGACTGGACTCTAGCTAGAATGATGTGTATATGGTTTGATACTCATCTTTTATGTGTGTATATGCAGTTGTTATGCATGTATGGTCTTGGTTACGATTATGCATGTATAGTAGGTAAAACATGCCTTGTGAAGTCATTGTATGCAATTTAGGTCATCATGGTGCTATTGGTTGTTATGATGCTAATGAGTTGGATGAGATAGAGTAGGAGATGTAGATCATCATAATGAGGTTGCAACATTGGACTTTGGGATAAGAGAAGATTGTCATATAGGTATTGTATGTTTGGCATGCAGGTATGTAAGTTAAGGATTTTTCTATGCATTAGGTTTATATGCATAGGTTTATGAACATGTATTTGATGTTATGGTTGCATTCATGATAGATCTTAGATGATTAGTGTGGTTATATGGTGTTAGATAGTCAGGAATGATAGTAACTTGTAGTTGTATGCATTTCTATTGTTGTTTTATATTAGATAACTTGATGATTATGTTGTATGTTGTGGATGAGTATGATATATAGCTTATTGTTGTTATATGCTATTAACTTGATGATTAGGGTCATTTCATTGAGATATTGATGTTATAATTTGGATTGGTCATATGTGTGATGGTTATGTTCATTGCATTGGAGATCTTGATGTTATATGTATTGTGTTAACTTGGTTTGACCTATGCAGATGGTTATGGTTGAGATACTCAGGTATGAGATGACATATTTGTGATGTGGTGTCATACTAATTTTGACTGATCATACACGTGATTATTATGTATGAACGGTAGATGCTTATGAGCTTGTAATGTGAACATGTTAGTTAGTTACTATTATGGATATCATGATTTATGTTGACATGTTGTAAAGTTATATATCACTAACTAGATTGATTATGCAGACAAGATAGCCTCCCCTGAGGTACACTAGGGTATGAGTTTTCTTATGTATCATACTTGGTGTTTCATAGTTGATTATGTCGTCTATTAGATATTCGAATGTTTGGTGCATATTATATCATCTAATTGATTTATATAACATGGTATGTTTGTAATTGGTTGAATGATTGATGAATTGCTTAATATGTGTATGTGTTCAAATGATTTGTTTTAAGATTATTGTACTAACATGTATGTGTTGAGACAGTTGATATGTACTTGAATGTAGTTGATAGTCATAGCATTATATCTAATGACTATGGATTATGACATAATTGTTTGTAAAAGTTGAGTTCAAATTGATAAATATGATTGTATTGATATTTGGAACATATGGTTTACGTGCGTGAGCAGTTGCAAGAAACGAGCTTGGCACAATAAGATGAGGTAACTAGTGTATTTTTATTTATGCACTATCAATTATGTTTTTATGGTAGTATGATGCAGGGGATTGCATGGCAAGAGACTACCATATAATCTTGAAGAAGGCTCTAGTTGAGTTTTCCCTTAAAACAATGGGGATTGAGTCATGGTGTTTGTTGTTAGTCTTGTGCTTTTGGTATTTTATGAATTGTTGAGCTAGATTTGCAACTTTGTTTATGTCTAGTGTATGGCCATACGAATTTGTTTACAGATTCATGCTGTTATTGGTTTTTATGGTCTTCTTCTTGTTTGTTTCTTGTCTTGCCTTTTATGTTTTGAATCCTGGGAATTGGTTGGGAAAGAGGAAAGCTGATGGATCTCAGGGAGAGATGTGTGGTACCCAATCGATGATATAAGACCTAGATGAAGCTTGGTGCATGAGTAAGTGCAATGGAAGGTAAGACTATGACAATTGGTTAAATTGGTTGGGTCCATTTGTTGGGTTGTGTTATATTCTTTCCACAACTAGCTAACGTAGTTAACCGGGGGGTTAGAGGGGGGGCGGAGCCCCTCCTTCGTTGTGCCGAATGTGTAGTGGGGGGGGGGGGGGTCACAGGGGGTTTGAGGTGTACCTGTAACCCTACTTTTTTGTTTTGGAACCTATGTTAGGTTGGGCAAACCCACCTATGGTTTTGTGCATGATTTTCACACATGTTTTTTGGACGTGATGGCTTTCAGTCCACGGTTTTGGATGCGATGGTTTTTCGGTCCATGGTATTGGATGCTTCGACATGTATAAATATGTATCATAACATTGAAAGGAACATAATTAAAAATCAAGTTGGTAGTCCCAGTTTTGGGATCCAGGGGAAAATCTCTGTGTATATGTGTTTTATGTGTTATGCTCTCGCATTGTTTATTTTATGTGTTTTAGAATTCGTATGCAGGTAATTTTTGTACAACGTTAAAACCTACATGTGGTATCGGAGCCATTTTGGCTTCAAGGGGATGCCTTTGTTGTTGAGGGGTTTCACTCAGGCCTATGGTAGACCCTGTTCAGTGGGAGATCTGCGAGATTGATTTTGGTGGTGAAGAAGATGGCGAGTAGTGGAAAGATAGAGTTTGAAAAATTTAATAGTCATAGTTTTGAGTTGTGGAAACTCAAGATGGAGGATCTGTTGGTGGATAAAGATCAATAGACCATGGTAGATCCGAGTTCTAAACCAATGAGAGTGTGTGATGAAGAATGGAAGAAGTTGGATTGGAAGGCAAAGAGCACAATACGATTTTGTGTCTTAGATTCAGTATTGTTGAATGTATCAGGGGAAGCTACGAAGAAGGCTTTGTGGGACAAGTTAGGGACTTTTCACCAATCTAAGTCTCTAGTGAATAAACTGTTCCTGTGGAAAAGGTTGTATAACCTGAGGATGAAAGATGGAGACTCAGTGATAGAGCATCTGAATGCATTTAATATTGTGGTAAGTCAGTTATCATCTATTGATATTAAAATTTTAGATGAAGATAAGTGCATCAGTTTACTGTGATCTCTACCAGATTCGTTGGATAGTCTGGTTATTGCAATAGGTAGAAATGCAATTGCCTTGCAGTTTGATGAAATAGTCTCAGCCTTGCTGACGGAGGAGATGAGATGGAAAAATACAGAGAGCAAGAATGGTGATGCCTTGTCTATACGAGGATTGTCCCAAAACAGAAACAAAAATAAGTCATCGAGTGGGAGATCTAAATCTAGAGGGAGATCTAAATCTCCAGTAAAACCTGTAAAGGTGGTGTGCTAGAAATGCAGAAAGGAAGGGCACTACAAAAGGGATTGTAAATATAAAGCTCCTAATAAAGGAAAGGGATCTCGTGATGCTCCTTCTATAGAGGAAAAAACCACCTCAGATGAAGGTGGGGATATGTACTTGGCTTCTTCAAGTACACTTGTAGATCATGAGGCATGGTTAATTGACTCAGGTGCATCCTTTCACTTCACTCCCCATAGAGAGTGGTTCTGCGAGTATGAGAAATATGATGGTGGCGATGTTTTCTTAGGGAATGATAGGAAGGATAGAATCATTGGTCGCGGAAAAGTAAAATTGAAGTTGCAAGGTGGAAGGGTTTGAACACTTCTGGGTGTTCTGCATATTCCTACATTGGCCAGAAATATGATTTCTGTAAGAAAGTTGGATGATGTAGGTGTAAAAATAGTGTTCGAGAAGGATACCTACAAAATGGTTCGGGGAGCACTGGTATTGATGTGGGGAGTTTGGATTGGAACTCTGTACAAGTTGCAAGGTAGCACTATTATTGATGGGTGCAACAGTTCTGTGGTTCCTGAAAGTAGAGCAGAAAATCTAGTGGTCTCTAGAGAGAAGACCATGTTGTGGCATCAAAGGCTTGAACATATTGGAGAGAAGGGCATTCGAATACTTCATGGTAAAGGCATGGTAGAAGGTATGAGTAATAGCTCTTTGGATTTTGATTTCTGTGAAAATTGTGTATATGGGAAGCAGAATCGGGTGAGTTTCCCCTTTGGTGGTAAGAGGGAGAAACATATATTAGAGCTTGTGCAAAGTGATGTGTTTGGACCCTATGTTAGAGCATAAATCCTAACATGTCGCAGACCACACTGCTTTCACTTTGCTGATGTATCCTTCAACATTGCTTGTTATAACATAAACATAGGCATAATACCAATATACAATACCAAATCATATCCACATGATACTGACACTGTATATTTGTCGTGACTACTCTTCCCAATTGATTCCTCATAAGACCAGGAACCTATTCATGTTGTTCTCCTACATAAGCAATCATTCCTCCACAAGAATGATCCCTCACAACCCTATCATATAGTAACATACATACATACATACATATATAATCGTTAGCTTAAAACAATCATCACCTTCTCATACAATGACATACATACATTCAGGTACACATATGTAAACATCAACATAATCATGATCATAACAAAATTTCCATATAACATA
Organism: Pinus taeda; assembly: GCA_000404065.3. Classification (NCBI taxonomy): domain Eukaryota; kingdom Viridiplantae; phylum Streptophyta; class Pinopsida; order Pinales; family Pinaceae; genus Pinus; species Pinus taeda. Next base: position 209,072 of record APFE030373745.1, read on the forward strand.
AGGTCTAGGTTAAGAGAACTTCCTTACTTATGCACAAGCATTGAGAGGAACAGTTCCCAACATAGCCAAATCATATGACACCTCTGATCCATTTACTTTACCTTTTCTGGTTACATTTCTTGTGTTTGCACTACTACTGTCCATTTACCACAATGGAACCAACCAGTCCAACCAATTACCATAGTCTTACCACCTGCTATTCTTACTCATGCACAAAGCTTCATCTGGGTCTTATATCATTGATTGGGTACCACACATCTCTCCCCGAGATCCATCAACTTTCCTCTTTCTCAACCAATTCCTATTGGGTTGTGTTATATTCTTTCCATGACTAGCCCATGTAGTTAACCGGGGGTTAGAGGGGGAGGGTCACATGGGGTTTGAGGTGTACTTGTAACCCCACTTGATGGGGTCTGGGGCAGCACCCCGGAAAATTTTGGTTTTGGACCCTATGTTAGGTTGGGCGGACCCACCTATGATTTTGTGCATGATTTTCACACATGTTTTTTGGACGCGATGGTTTTTCGGTCGCACTGGTTTTGGATGCGATGGTTTTTGGTCCATGGTATTGGATGCTTCGACATGTATAAATATGTATTGTAACATTGAAAGGAAAATAATGGAAAATCAAGCTAGTAGTCCTGGTTTTTGGATCCAGGGGAAAATCTCTATGTATATGTGTTTTATGTGTTATGCTCTCGCATTGTTTATTCTCTGTGTTTTAGAATTCGTATGCAGGTAATTTATGTACAGGGTTAAAAGCTACATTTGGTATCAAAGTAGTTTTGGCTTCAAGGGGATGCCTTTGTTGCTGAGGGTTTTCACTCGGGCCTGTGGTATACCCTTTTCAGTGGGAGATCTACAAGATTGATTCTAGTGGTGAAAGAAGATGGTGAACAGTGGAAAGATAGAGATCGATAAATTTAATGGTTAGAGTTTTGAGTTGTGGAAAATCAAGATGGAGGATTTGTTGGTGGATAAAGATCAGTGGATCGCGGTAGACCTGTGTACTAAACCAATGGGATTATCCGATGAAGAATGGAAGAAGTTGGATCATAAGGCAAAGAGCACAATACGATTGTGTGTCTCATATTTAGTATTGCTAAATGTATCAGGGGAAGCTACGACGAAGGCTTTGTGGGACAAGTTAGAGACTTTGTACCAATCTAAGTGTCTGGTGAATAAATTGTTCCTACAGAAAAAGATGTATAACCTGAGGATGAAAGATCGAGACTTAGTGATAGAGCATATGAATGCATTTAATACCGTGGTAAGTCAGTTAGCATCTGTTGATATTAAAATTTCATATGAAGATAAGTGCATCAGTTTGTTCTGTTCCCTACTAGATTCGTGGGATAGTCTGCTTATTGCAATAGATAGCAATGAAATTGCCTTGCAGTTTGATGAAATAGTCTCATCCTTGCTGACAGAGGAGATGAGATGGAAAAATATGGAGAGCCAGAATGGTGATGACTTGTCTGTATGAGGACGGTCCCAAAACAGAAACAAAAATAAGTGATCAAGTGGGAGTTCTAAATCTAGACGAAGATCTAAATCTCCAGGAAAACCTGTAAAGGTGGTGTGCTGGAAATGCGGAAAGGAAGGGCACTACAAAAAGGATTGTAAATATAAAGATCTTGACAAAGGAAAGGGATCTGATGATTCTCCTTCTGCAGAGGTGAAAACCACCTTAGATGAAGGTGGGGATGTGTACTTGGCTTCTTCAAGTACGCATGTAGATCATGAGGCATGGTTGATTGACTCAGGTGCATCCTTTCACTTTACTCCCCATAGAGAGTGGTTCTGTGAGTACGAGAAATACGATGGTGGTGATGTCTTCTTAGGGGATGATAGGAAGGCTAGAATCGTTGGTTGCAGAAAAGAAAAGTTGAAGTTGCAAGGAGGAAGGGTTTGAACACTTCTGGGTGTTCTGCATATTCATACATTGGCTAGAAATCTGATTTTTGTAAGAAAGCTGGATGATGCAGGTTCAAAAATAGTGTTTGAGAAGGATACCTACAAAATGGTTCGGGAAGCACTGGTATTGATGTGGGGAGTTCGAATTGGAACTTTGTACAAGATGCAAGGTAGCACTGTTATTGATGGGTGCAACAGTTCTGTGGTTCTTGAAAGTTAAAGAAGTCTCTGTATGGGTTAAAACAGTCACCAAGGATGTGGTACCAAAAATTTGATACATTATACGGGGACTTGGCTTCACCAGAAGCAAAGCAGATCACTATGCGTACTTTAAACTAATTGGTGACCATGTTATTTATCTGGTCTTGTATGTGGATGATATGTTGCTGGTTGGAAATGAAAAAGAAATTATCCAGAATTTGAAGACCTAATTGTCCTCCAAATTCGACATGAAAGATCTTAGTGCAACAAACTATATTTTGGGCATGGAAATTAAAAGAGATTGGGCAAAGAGGAAGCTATGGTTAAACCAGAGGAAGTATGTCGAGACAATACTGCAAAGGTTTAATATGGAGGATAGTAAACCGATGAAGGTTCCTATTCTTGTAGGTGTGAGGTTATCTACTGAACAGTGTCCCAAGACACAAGAAGAGGAAGAGGACATGTCCCGTGCTCCATATGCAAGTGTAGTCGGTATCCTGATGTATGCAATGGTCTATATTAGACCAGACATTGCACATGCAGTGGGAGTATTAAGCAGGTTTATGTCAAAACCAGGGAAGAAGCATTGGACAACAGTGAAGCATGTTTTAAGGTATTTGCATGGCACTATTGATTATGGTTTGTGCTACTAAGGAAGACCAAGATTGGACAGAATGTTGGATATTCATGGCTTTGTTGATGCAGAATGGGCTGGAGATCTGGATCAGAGAAGATCTACAAGTGGGTATGTGTTTAACCTATTTGGAGGTGCAGTTAGTTGGATGAGTAAGAAACAATCTGTAGTGGCACTATGAACTACAGAGGTAGAATACATGGCAGCCACTCATGCAAGCAAGGAAGTAGTTTGATTGCAGAGATTGTGTTCAAGTATGGGGTTATTACAGGGAGCTATAAGGATAGACGGTGAAAGCCAAAGTGAAATTTTCTTGGCAAAGAACCCTGCATATCATTGAAAGACAAAGCACATTGATGTTCAGTATCACTTTGTGAGGGATATGATAGAAGACAAAATGGTGTTGCTGGTAAAGGTGGACACTTTGAAGAATACTGCAGATGCATTGAGAAAATCTATGAGCTCTAAGAAGTTCTCTTGGTGTAGAGAAATAATGGGCATTACAGGGCTAGATAAATGACTAAGCTCTCTTTGGGCTCCCTGTGGAAAGAAAACTGGCTTTGTTTATGTTTAGTGTATGGCCATACGATTTTGTTTATAGAGTCATGCTGTTATTGGTTTTTATGGTCTTCTTCTTGTTTGTTTCTTGTATTGCCTTTTATGTTTTGAGTCTTGGGAATTGGTTGGGAAAGAGGAAAGTTGATGGATCTCAGGGAGAGATGTGTGGTACCTAATCAATGATATAAGACCCAGATGAAGCTTTGTGCATGAGCAAGTGCATCGGAAGGTAAGACTACGACAATTGGTTGGACTGGTTGGTTCCATTGTGGTAAATGGACAGTAGCAGTGTAGACACAAGAAATGTAACCAGAAAAGGTAAAGTAAATCGATCAGAGGTGTCATATGCTTTGGCTATGTTGGGAACTGTTGCTTTCAATGCCTGTGCATAAGTAAAGAAGTTCTCTTAAACTAGGCCTTATGTTATATGACAATTTTGTTATGATCATGATTATGTTGATGTTTATATATGTATAACTGAATGTATATATGTTGTTGTATGAGAATGTGATGATTGTTTTAAGCTAACGATTATATATGTATGTATTCATGTATGTATGTATCTATGTTACTATATGATAGGGTTGTTAGGGATAATTCTTATGGAGGAATGATTGCTTATGTATGAGAATGGCATGAAGAGGTTCCTGGTCTTATGAGGAATCAATTGGGAAGAGTAGTCACGACAAATATACAATGTTAGTATCATGTGGATATGATTTGGTATTGTATACTGGTATAATGCCTATGTTTATGTTATGGTAGGTAATGTTGAAGGATACATCAACAAAGTGAAAGCAGTGTGGTCTACAACATGCTAGGATAAGTGTGAATGGGATACCATAAGTTGGGTTTCTTGGTAAGGAAAGTGTGGTTTTGGATGTGTGGTACCATTGTTGTGCATACGTTGTATATGTTGTACATGTTGCATCTATGATGTGTGAACTTGTGGTTTTGTGTATACATAGCATGTGTACATGTTATTTATGCAATGTTATGTACATGATGGTACAAATAGGGTTGTATGAATATTGCATATGGGGTGTTGTATACATATTGTATTGTCTTCATTACGTATATGCGGCGTGTGTGCATATGGTGCTATGTACATGTTGGATATGTAGTGCTATGTATAGATGATGCTATGTACGTGTTGGATATGCAGTGCTATGTACAAGTGGTGTTGCGTGCATGCGGTAAATTGGTACTATGTACATATGGTGTGGTGTGCATGATTGTACAAGTGGTGTTGTGTGCGTGTGGTGTTGTGTCAACATTGTACAAGTGGCACTATGGGCATGTGGTGCTATGTACATGTCGTGCATATGGTGTTGTGTGCACGTGGTGTCGCATACATGTTGTGCGTGTGGTACTGTGTACATGTGGTATTGCGTATGCTTGTATAGTGGTGTAGTGTACATGTGGCATTGTGTACACGTTGTGCAGGTGGCACCATGTACATGTGATGCTGTGAACACGCTGTGTAGGTGGTGCAGTGTACATGTGGCACTGTGTACATGTTGTACATATGGTACTAGTGCATGTTTGGTATTGTGTGAATGTCATACATGCTGTGTTGAGGGCATGTGGTATTATGTATATGCATCATGTAGTTGTGGTATTGTGGTGTGTGTACTCATTGTGTTGTACTCTGTGTAGGTACATGAATTGGGTGGTATTACACATTGGGTATAGATGGATGCACCGTGTTGTACACTGGCTATAGGTGTATGAATTGTACATCAGGTGTAGGTGCATGTATTGCATGGTGTTGAGTGTCAGGTGTGGTTGTATGTGTGTGATGCACACTTTGCGTATGTGTACTTGGTAGAGGAGAAGGCACTAGGTGTTTACTGGGTGTGGAAACCAATCCGGTCACTATACAAATGAACAAAGGTAGAAGTAAGGATTGATGAAGGATAGGTATCGGTATTGTATATCAGTTTTATTATGCATGTGATTTATGATTCTGGTATATGATGCTTACATGTGAATTATGATTATGATACATCGTCTATGGTTCTGGTTTATGATGATTACATGTGATCTATGATTTTGGTTATGATGGTTACATGTGATTTATGATTTTGATGGTTGTGTTTGAGCTAACCTAATGTGATATCTAAATATATACTAATCTGGTCAAATATGCTAGTTTGAATTATTGTGACAGGAAGCGAACATGATTCCAAGTGTACCTTATTGAGGAACTACCAATGAGGTATGTTTTGAATTTATTTCAATTTATTTTGAATCTAATGGAAGTTACGTTCTTGGTATAGGAAGCATGAACATGGCCATTTGGGTGGTTAAAATCGACTGTAATAATTAGCAGTAGCAACAAAGGAATTGAAACATGCAGCAGTATGCTGGTAAAGCACTTCAGGAGCAGGGCCATTATGGGACACTGGTACCCAATAGTTTCCATTGATTTCCATGAGTATGATATGACCGGTATGATGTGTTGAGGTAGGTATATGCCTTGGTTTTTGTATCTCCTGATGTGAGGAAGCCTTGCCAAGGGATGGGCTGCCTAGGATGGGGGTGCCAGCGGAACTTGGAAGGTGAGTGATTGCACAGAAGGGGTGACCGGATTCTCGAGGGACTATGTATTAGAGAAGGGAAGGTCACAAATGGATTTGTTTTGGTCATTAGCATTGCCAAATGGAATTAGATGCACATTGGGAGCGTGCCCTAAAACAATGAGCTGATAACTGTTCGCTAAGAGGACAAGTGGCATGAGATTATTGTGCTGGACATTGGATGCAGATTTGACTTTGCAGTGGATTCTGGACTTCTTGGGAAGGAGGTGAATCCTGGTATTACTTTGAGGGTGGAGGTGTGACCCTCTGGATTCCCTTCTTGATTGATACGAGCATCGTATCCTTTATTTTCTGGTTGAGCAAATGTGTATATATGTATATGTTTATATCATTGTAAATATCATAATGAGCTGTGTTATAAAGCTCTAGTATGTGGGATGGTTTTTATATGCTCATGTTTTCATGATGTTTTTCTTTTCTTTTGAGTGGGTCATTCATTGTAAATACTGCAACGAGTTGTGTTATAAAGCTCCATGGGCAGTATGTTTTGTTTTCAATGGTATTTTGGTTATAGGTGTCATTGAACACCGAGGACAGTGTTCCCCCAAGGGGAAGGGTTCTGTAATAGCCCTTGTGAAAATTCCATGTAAAAATATATAAATACCACGAATGATGTGACACGTATTCCAAGCTGAATGGTGGGCAAGACATCCTAGTGTGTGTTCATTTGGTTGTTTATGGCTAAGTAAATTGGAACAGTCACTTCAGAACCAGCTTAAGATATGCCTTACATTGGCATTCATGCTTTTTCTCTAGCTTATTCATTTGCACGTTCATTCCCTCCATCGTTCTCTCTTGCAACTGATAGGCTTAGAAGAAGGGGGGAACATATTTGCAGTAAAAAATTCCAGACTCTATCACACTACGCAAGTAGAAATGGTCTGTGAATGTGGTGGAGCTCTATGTGGTGGAAGAGGATGAGAGTGTACGCCCCTACCTTCTTGGCATGGCCAAGAGGAGGATATTTTCGACCAAGACATTCCGTCCCACATTTGTTGTTTTCTTGCAGCAATGGAGGCAGAGGAGTGCAAACATTTGGGTGATGGACACTGAATGGTGATAAATTTGTTAGCATGCCACCTTTGGAACATGGAAGAATTCAGGGAAGGAGCTAAATGCAAAATGGTAGAGGTTAGCATCCATATCAACAACACTCATCTCTCTCTGCGAACTCTCTCCAGGTCAATTGGCATCGTGTTTCCTCCCATCCCCCCAACTCCAACATCTAGTGTTAATTCCAAGGAAAGCTCTACTTCAATGGATTCCTCACACCATATTGGAATTCCTCCTAAACTGGGTGCTCTAGTTGCGCAGGAAAAGGAAAAGGGTTCAAATTTTTATGGTTCCCCATCTAGCAAGATGCCTGAGAAAAAATTTGACAATCAATCAAAGAATCCCACTAGCACCACCGAGTCCTCCAAAGTGGAATCCTCACAATTCGAATTAATCTCTTATGGTTGTGTGATTGAATGGGAGTGTCCTCCTTAGATGCCAAAATGATATGATGATCCATTTGCTTTTCTGGACATGATGGAGCAGGAAGAAAAGGCCAAATCCAAGCAATGGCAGCCTCAATAAGTTCCAACGCCAAGTAACTAGCATGACCAGGGGCATGATTAGGCTATATATTCCTTCGTGTTATTTTAGTTTACACCGTTGTTTCAATTTTTCCATTCAAACTAGAAAGTGTTGTTTTTGTATGGCCTATGTTCCAAGTTGTCTTAAACTATCTTATGAATTTTTCAAGGGATCATGTGGTTTTCGTTTTATGGCCAGATAGCCCCTCACTAGTTCATTTAGACCAGATTATATACCTTGTAGACATCTCTTCATATAAACACAAGTTTCTATATCTCACCTCAACTTGTACTCTATGTAAATCATTTTTGTTAATGTTAAGTTACATGCTTGGTTACAAAAAAAATATTGATAATTAAATTAAAATTGTAAAAACATATTTGAAATAATTATGTAATATAATAATAAATAATAATAAATAATAAATAATAATAATAATATATATTATAATTATTTATTACAATAATTTGAATATCTATATGTCTAAATCTTATATTTTTTAATCCCTATTATTTACTTAATAAAATTGTTTTTTATATTTTACTTAATAAGTGTTGTTTTTTTCCCGATGAAATGTCGAGGTAGATTCACCCCAAGGAATCACATCCCATCTTATTTTTCTTTTCTTTTCTAAGACATATTCAAGCAGGCCCACTTGAAGGGATCCCATCTCATCAGCTTATTAGTAGAGCCTAACCCTGAGGGTGTCGAGGAGAATTGATCCCGTGACCTCGCATTAGCGAGGTGCTTTAGTGACACGAACTCGACCAATTGAGCTGGCCCTCAGGGCTATCGTATTGTATTTTATTCTTGAGTAATTTGAAAATATGTTTCTTTTTATAATTTATTTAATGTTTATACATATAATTTGGAAATAATTTGTTTAGATTTATTCATTTTTTATATATTAGCAAATTGTAATTTTGTATTTCAGTATAAATTATTTATAACTAAAATTTAAATTATATATATAAAACAAAATTTTCATTCCCACTTAGTTATATATGTGGCTTTTTATTAGCCTTTTTCTTGCACTAGTTTATAACTGATTGTTCTTAGAGTTTTGTAAGTAAAATTTCTATTATAAACTACAATTTTACAAAATTTAACCCCATTACAAAATTTATTAAACAAACAATGTTTAGAATTATAAGGTTTATATAGGTTGAGCCCAATCATCAGGTGGCTAATTGAGTTAACCGATGATGAATATTGGATTGAAGATGTTGTAGGCTAATTATCCTTGAGCTTATTTTCTTCTAGTTTTTTCTAAAGGTAGTCAATCTCATCATTCTTCTTTTGGATCGAGATCTTGTGCTCTAACATGATTTCCATTGTCAAAGAGAGTGTTATCACTTAGAACTAAAAGTTTGATGCATATAGCTACATGCCCTAGTTTGATGACAAAGGTCTATGTTTAAGTTGTTTTCATTTTTATTTGTCTCACTTAGGATTCAGAGTTTTTAAAAGGTTTTTAAGCTTAAATCAGACTCTGCTCCTATTTTCTTTCCTCCATTCATCATTATTCCATAGTCATGTCTTGTCTATGCCAAGTCACCTTGTCTTTTAGTGATTCCGCAGCGTAGTCTTATTTGCCCATTTCGCAGCGCAATCATAGTCTAGCAGTTTCACAGCGCGTAATGATTAAGCAGTTTCGCAGCGCGTCATTAAAAAATATAACTAACAGCGCTGCGAAATCATGGATTCGTGCATTCCGCAGCGAATCTTTCCCGAAATTTCAAGTCCATAGGTGAGTCAGCATTTGTGTCTTCTCATGTCAGTCTGCGTACTTCTTGAATCATGTCTGAACGTTCATTTGCTGCTACTCCACCAATAGATTTTTGATACGCACGAAAATATCATTCCCAAGAGATTTTACCGTGCATAGTCCCTAATAATGGTCATGAGTGTTGCATGAGTGACCAGTCATGTTTCAATTTGAATTTCAAGCAAGGCTGTTCAAGCGAGCCTGATCACAAGCGAGGCTGAATAAAAAGAGGAGCTGTATTACCATCTCGACCGGCGCTGTTAGAATTTGGCTGTGAAGATTTCAAAGTGAAAATGGAGAGAAAGGAGCACAAATCTGGCAAATGTCAAAGGAATGAACCCGAAGGCCTGGACATAACCTTGAGAGATGAAGGCGTGAAGAAGGCGTTTAAAGATGCCGGGTGCTGGAGATTTTGTAAAAAGCTACAAGGAGGGCATGCACAACTAAAGAATTTGCGCTTAATTTCACTGGTTTGAATTCAAAGGTAGCCATGTTAGAGATATCGGTTTCTCCAGAAGCAATAGTTGCTGTAACCGAGATACCAAGAGGACAGGAAGAATGGTTCAAAATTTTTAAATTTGATAGGAATCCTTGTAAGGAGTTCTTAAAAGAGGCATATGTAAATGAGGATTACACAAAAGCAGTGCCCAGGTATTATCTCAAAGAACATTATGCTCTTCTTCTTACCTGCATACAGAAGTATTTGACCTGTGAAGGAAGGTACATTAAGGTTTACCCTTATCATTTTAAACTGCTCTTGCATTTTACTGGGAAAGTCTCCATAGACATTCCGTTTTATTTATTTCACAGTCTAAGTAAGATGTGTGATAAGGTGCAGCTGAGGAAAGAGGACTGTGAAACCTCTTTATTTCATCATGGTCTGATTAAGTTGCTGATTTTAGATAGCCTCCAGAAGATAGGTAGAGATTGGAATTCTTTTATCTTCATGGCTAGATTCCAAAGTAAGACTGGTCTTACTCCACAACCAGCCAGAGAGTTTACAATTGCTGAACTTCAAAGGGAGGTAAGGGCTAAAAAGCAAACCAAGCCACAACTACCAAAACCAGTGAAGCCATTAGTCATTCAAGAACAGCCTCAGAAATCAACAAAGGAGAAGACTCAGGGTAAGAAGACTGTAGCTGAAGAAAGCAAATCTGAAGCAGTCTCAAGGGTAAGGACAAGAAGCCAAATTAATAAAGAAAAGGGAAAAGCTATAGTTGTCGAAGAGAGCCTTGTGTCCAAGGCAAGCCTGAATGATTTATTACAGGCTATTGAGTTAGAACAGTCCAAACCAATTCAGATTGATTTGACACAGTCACCACAGGCAACTGTTAAGAAAACCAAGGCCTCAAAAAGGCTTAAGTTTGATGAGCCAGCCCAGGAATTTGTTTTTAAACCTAGAAGACCTATGACCAGAAATTTCCAGCAGGTACAGGAAGCACTGCCCAGAACAGAGGAAACAGGGGAAGGAACACGACCTCAGCAAAAGAGCAGCAAAAATAAAGCAGCCATCACATCTCAAGGGGATTATGTGGCAGCCATGAAAAGCCAAATAGAAGCAGCTGAAGAAGAAATTAACCAATTGAAGAAATCCGCTGAAGACCTGAAGGCAGAGCTAAGCCGGTTACCTAATAAATGAATTCACTGTTCAGGAAAGGGTTTTGTTTCAAACTTTTGTTAATTTTGCTTAATCTTAGTGTTTTGAAGATTTTTAAATCCCTGCTACACATATGAAACATCAAAGGGAGTTTTTGGCAATAAACGATTGGGTGGTATAAGTTCTCGGGTCAAAAAAGCAAGCAAGCTGTTTTAAATAAAACAGCAGTTTCGTAGCACGCTACGAAACTGCTGTAGGTGATGATTTAAACGCATAACAGACAGTTTGATATTATGAGCGGGAGTTTTTGAAAAAGAGACACTTGTCCATCACCACAGCCTAGAGCATATCCAAAACGTGGCCACGTTCCATACCTTGGGTTATTAAAGGCTCAGAAAAGTGTTGTTCATGTTCGAGCAAATAATGAAAAACAGAAGCTGAGAAGCAAGGGACACCTCCCAATACCACGGGGCAGATAAGGATTCAGCGTTCAAAGGCCAATATGGCGTATTTAATATTGAGCTCAGCCAAATCTAAAGAGGACCAGGTGTCAAAGGACGAGGAGTAGCCACTATGGCATAGAAAAAGAATTAGAGTCCTAGTTAATTTAGAACTGTTTAAAGTTCCAGTCAGCATTTCGTTTGTATTTAATAGTCAGTTAAATAGTTTATAGGTGTCATTAGAGATAAGGATCGAGTTATTAAAATTCCCCTCATGCTGGAGGAGGAAACTCGAATTAGTTAGCCTAAGGATTCTATATATAGCTGAGACAGCAATTTAATGAGGGTTGGAAAATTGATAGCAGAAGTACTGTTTTAGCTTATGTAAAAACCATTTTTCAGTAATATAAAGCATCTACTTTTCTTCTCAGGATTCATGAAGGATTTGTCATGTTCAGAATATGTGTTTTGTTCTTTCCTTAATGTTTTTTTTTTCAGTTGCATGGATGCATAATCACTCAGAATTCACTGATTGTGCTCTGACTTCTTGTATGCATGTGTGAACTGTGGTTTATGTAAGTTGTATTCTGAACATTTAAATGCTAAGTGCCCTGACTTCTATGCAAAGGTAGTGTCCTTGTTTACTGAAGTATGATTGACTCCATAGGCCCAATGGGAACTTATGAAATGTTTGTCCAGCCATTATATTTGTCTATGTTGTTACACCACAAGAGTTAGCCATCTTATCATAAATCAAAATCAATAACCCTTTGAGAGAGCCCTCTTAGGCTAAGGAGGCTAAGCCTTAGTCAAAAGCTTGGTTTGAAATAGTTACTTAGAGTCAACCTGACCAACAGCCTATCAGGACTTGTTTTTGAGATAACATTTTGGTGCGTCTGCCGGGAGCCTGAAGATTACTCATTCCCGAAAAATTATGTTGCTGAACTTCTGAAGGTAGCAGGAGCTCAGAAAGGTTTTCTAGGCTGCATTCTACCTTGGTGACTCCATTCAATCTTAAAGCTAAAAAGGTGGCTTCGAAAGGAAGATACACAAGGAGTAATCCTGACCCAAACCCACCTATTCCTGAGGATAATCCCAACATTATCTCCAGGAGCAAGCAAAGATTTTTTGATATACCAGGTACTTCAAACATTTCAAAATCTTTGTTTCCTGAATTTTCTAGAAGTCCTGAAGATAAAATTGTTGATGATAAAATTAAAGAAGTATTGTTGAGGTCTGAGAATGAAGAAGAGCTTATTGGGATTATTCTAGATTTACAAAAAAGAGGCATCGATACTTCATCTTTAGTGTCAGAAAGAGATAAGGAAGAGTTTTGGGAGGTTGTTACTTCAGAGTTGTTATTAGAGGAGGAGGACTTAAACCAGCTCAAAGAACTTGATCCTTTTGAAGTTTTGCTTAAATCTAAAACTGGTTTACCTCTCCCAAATTGGAGTTCTTTTGTCAGTGGTTTGCAAAGTCCAAATATCCCTTTCCAAATCAATACTTTATCTTCTGCCTCTGTTAGTCCAAATAGTCCTCAAACAATACCTGCTTCCACTGGTCATAC
>APFE030373751.1:0-14061 GCA_000404065.3 Pinus taeda
CAATGAAATGATTAACGAAGTATACAAAACACATTAACATATGATCAAAAAAGAAGAAACTATACTAAAACTCCATATCACATGGATGCCATAATAATAGCTACAATTCTTATTAGTCTCCTGCTAAACTGCTACAAAATGATGTACAATCATGTTTTGAGCATCCAACTAAGTCCAACCCTTTACAATGAGAAAGAAGAAGAATATATAGGCATTGTTTCAACTTTCTCCTATCCTCAGGGGTCGAATCCCTAAGATGAGGATTTAATTGAACCAAAACTGAACAAGAAAACATGAATATAGGCATCTTAAAAACTTGCCTCTAAAAGTGAAAAACTGATTCATTTGAGCTGAAATTGACTTGTAACCTAATGAATCTACCCTCTACTCCTAAGCATCCCTCATATTTACATGAAAAGTCATCATTTACAATGGTAAAACATCCTACATGAGAGAAAATTGATGAACACAGTGAAAAAAATGAAAAAATAGCCACCCTATGCAAAATTTGCCCTACGCACAGAGCCATTGGCCCAACGCATAGTGCCACGTTCATGTCTCTTTTGGAGGCCTTCCCGACATCCAAATTGAGCTCATGATAGCTCATTAGAAAGGCCTTCAAGTCGAATTTCTTAAAAACATGGAACATCTGCATTTGAATCTCATATGACTCCTCAAAACTAGATTCTACCAAGACTACTTATGTGTCTCGAAAAAGTGGTAGAAAGGTCATTTTAGGGTATTTTTTGACCCTTTCGTGGACTAGTTCTACCCCAAAAACTTAGAAAATCCATAGGGTGAATGTACTCATCACTTTGAATCGAAAAATGCAAACCATTTGTCCATTGGGTGCCCCTAGAAAAAGCGCAGCGCTAGTGGCGCTGTGTGTTGAGTAGATTTTCAATGTGTAAAATTTCAAAATTTGCAAATGACAAAAATTCTTCCAAACTTGCAAAAAATTGCTGAAGCACCATCATAAAGTATCCTGATGAGCAAAGGAAGCTTCAGTAAGTAACATAAGCCTATCCTCCTCCTTCTTGCCTTTTAGAGCCAGCCTTAGCCTATCTTTCATGTTTTTGACACTCATGTTGCAAATTTTGTTTCAAGTCTTGTAATGGTAGGCCATGTGTTTGATCATCTGTTTTTCTGTATTGGCCTTCTACTACAACTTATTTAGGTGCAAATTGACTCTCAATCCAAGTCTCTCTATCATATTCAATTTCCTTCTCAATAGGAGTCAAAGTGACCTGTGCATCTATGTCACCTTGCCATTTTACTTTGAGAAGTCCTAGCTCCATGAGGACCTACTTGTCACTCAACTGCTTGTTTTCTTGTTCCAAATATGTGATGACACACTTGGCTCTCTCCAAATTTTCCATCAAAGCTTGGACTTGAGCCTCCTTTTCTTGTATGATGATGTCCTTTATTGTTTCTTTCCTGAGCCTCTAAGTCAATTATTTCCACACCATGGTGAGTATAATGATACTCCAGCTCATCATGCTCTGTCAAATCAAAGTCCCTCTCTTTCTCCTCATCATCAAAAATATCCTCTGACATCTTTTCCTTTCCTTTGTGTAGTTGTTGCACCTGTACTTGATGTGTTGATGAAGAAGGCAAATCCCCTTCCACATCCTGTGGAGCAAGCATTTTCCTATGGGTTGATGAAGAAGGAAAGGTCCCTTCCACATCCCATGGAGTAAGCACTTGCTTATAAACTGCGAACAATCTACAAGTGCACTTTTATATGTCATGTCAGTCTCAGGTACCTCAGTAGTTTTAGTCTCTTTGGCCTCCTCATCTATTTTCACTTGAGCATTGTTAGAAGATCCCTCTACTTCTTGAGACACTAGTGGAGGAATTTGAGGACCCCTGAAGATGTCATGAGGAATAAATGTCTCCCAAGATATGTTGAGGAGGCTAAGGTGATGAAGCACAATCACCTTGATCAAGGAATAATGATAGAGATTGCTCATTTGTTGAGGGTATGGCTTCTTTTGGACAAAATGAGCCATGTTCTCAATATTCCTCAACAAGAAATAATGGAGGTTTAGCATCCTCACCTTGGTAAAATGCATGAGAAGCTTGATGTGATAGGTGTACAGCTTGGAAAATCTGCCCTCACAAGTGAAATATTTCATGATGATTTTCTTCATGGTGACATGTCTTCAAGAAATATGAAAGGAAAAAGTCTTTTCACCTCATTTTTGTATTGGGGTTTAATATAAGGCTCATAATAGTGTTCATCTAGTTCCTGTGCCTTGTACCACTTCTCCCCTACATTCAGAATCCTGGTTGCATTTGCAATGATGGAGGGTAACACTGTGAATGTTACCCCAGCGAGAGTCACCTTGTTGTCCTAAAGATGAGCTAGAAAAAGTCTGGTGAGCTCAGGGTTGTGTTGAACTCTCTCTACCTCACAAAACTCATAGCAGCCAAGATATCTCAAACACGTGATAGCCAACTAAGAGGTCTACAATTCTCTAAGGTTTGATTTCTCTTCTCTGATAATTTTTCATCCCTTGCGTAGTTTTCTCTGTTGCCTAGCTCCATCTGCTGAGGTGTCACTGCCAGTGTTTTCCTCCTCCTCATGGTTTTAGTCTTCTCTGTCCATGTTTGTAAGGCTTGAGGTTGTATGAAGGGAATGAGTAAGAGTGATTTAGGAGTGAGGGGATGGGAGATGGCCTTATGTGCTAGAAAATTAATGAGGGAGTAGGAATCATAAAAATGAGAGGGAGGGCTTGGTTTGTTTGAGATATTTCCTTTTGTGAAGAGGGATAAAGGGATGGGGATGTTATGGAATGTAATAGGGAAAGAGTTTAGAGTTTTAGGGACAAGCGATAGGAGGGATAATTGGGTTTAGGGTTTTAGGCATAACTAGGGGAAATTTAGGGTTTCACATTTACCATGGGGAATTATGCTTGAGAGTTTGAATGCAAACCAAAAATGCAGTATGGGAGGACAACTTACTTTTATTAAAGGGAAGACAGGGCAACCAATGTCTATTGATTTTAATTACCATGTCTTTCAAAGGGGAAGAATGTGTTTGCCCCATGCTTTCTTGATAGTCAACAATGACTTCAAAGTATAACTTGCAACTAAGTTTGAGGCTTTCTTTATTGGTTGTAGTTTTGAAGTGATTCGTTTGTATTACATAACATCACCAATTTCTTACTCGATGTAATTAAATAAAAGTTGGATGATTATAGGAATGTTATTTCTTAGTTATTTGATACTTGCAATTTGTGCTTTTAGTTTTGTTTTACCTCTGAGATAGTAGTAGGTCAGCTACCAATGCGAGAGCATCTAAAATAATTGTTTTGTGGTTTTTAGTTTATGTTTTGGAAGACCAATGAACGAAGACACATGTAGAAATGAAATACTTAATCCTTTGGATAATATTAATATCTCAGCAAAGGGCTCCTATAAATCTTTACATAGTGATATAGATGAAAATAGTGGTCAAAAGAAGACAAAAGATAATATGATTATCACAGTTTCCAAACCGTAAAACAAAACAATCATAAGTGTGAAAACCTTCTAAACTACATTCCAAAGATTCAAGGAAATATACTTAAGCTTACACAGGATGTTGATGATTTATTGATTAGAGGGGATTAGCTAAATAGACAGTTCATTAATCCATTCTCTTAATAGATGATCACTTCAGGAGCTTATAGGAATAAATTGAGACACAATTATTCCTACCTAGATATCTCTATAAGTCATAAGCATATGAAGAAAAACATAATGATTGATAACTAAAAAAACTTACAGGATACCATAAACCGTGTAAAACCAAATTCAGAATCCTCTACTTTGTATTAAGGTTCCAAAGAGACTGAGTACATCAAGTGTCTACAAAAGCTTCTTTCAAAGGTGCAACCAGGTTCAAAGTAGAATGAACAGCTAAGACTTTACAAGCAATGAATAATCAACCTTGAACTTCTAACCCATAACAACTCGAGAAGAGAGTTATTTATACAATAATGAAACTAATAAAATATCCTACAATAGATTAAGATTTATTCTAGGAAAGGAGAGATCTTCATGCAAGAAGATAGGGGAAGCTATTGAATTGATTCTTATTGTCCCTTTTATTCAGGTTGTGATGGCTTTGTCGTTTGATATTTTTCCCCTTTAAGTTGCTTGATTTTTTTGTATCCTTTATGCTGGTTGATTCCTTGATTTGATATTTCATATAATACTATTTAAAATCTGTGAGTGCCCTTTGACCCTACTAAGTTACCTTCACTTTGTTCCTTTTTACCTTTACTATGCATTTCAGGTCTTTTAACTATGTTTTTCAACAATAAGATCTTCGTATTAGTCTTCAAACTATATGCAAGCTCTTTCTTTGTAAGCCTGCAACAGAAGATTTTGCCTGCAAAACATAGAAACTGTTAAGAAAACATAGGTGGCAGAGGAGGACATCAATGGATTTATTGAGCTCAAAGGATATTGGAAGGAGTCTAGAGTAAATTTGAAGGTAAAATAATGGTGTTATTGGTCACAGAGGCTTATGGAGGGTTTACTCTGAAAAATGGCGAAACAAGGCAAAATGATGATTTTTGCATTTAAACTGAAAAGCAACTTTATTTTTTAAATATGGCACAAAGTGAATAATGTTCATCTTGTCATTATGCGGGAGGTGGTTTTGATTTTTTTCACACCAATTTATGAGGCACAGGCGGTTTTGGATGGGTCACCTGAAATAATCTGAGCCTAACATGTAGCCAAGTGGATTAGTGGAATACTGCTTTTCGGGTGGCTAATTGGTCTGGAATTTATCGATGACAAAGAATTAAAGGTATTACAGACTCATGTGCATGATGTGCCTATGTTACTTTATGCAACGGATTGATAAGGTTGTGAAATGCATAGACACTGAAGTAGTTAGAGAAAACACAATAGGAAAACATGTAAATACAACAAGTTTAATAAGGAGTTGACCCAATGCTCCTGGGCTACGTCTCTTGGTCCAGTTTAGTGGTGGCCTCTCTATTATGTTTTCACAGTAGAGTTTTTACAACAGTGAGCTCAATTTGAGTCTCACTCAACATATATAGATCAGTAGGACTGGAGTACCCAAACTCTCCTTAATGAAACTCGACCTCTACTGGTCACAGTAGTATGAGTCCAATCTGAGACTCATACATGACAAGCCTATTCTGAGGAGATCGCTTGTACCTCTCAAGCCTTCTCTAGAGTACATAGACTCTCTGACTCTCTCTGGCTCTGTCTCGATGTTGCATTTTCTCTGTAGGTCAGCTTGATTTACTTTCTTTGTTCTCTGCTCTTAGATTTCTTACTCGCTTTTCTCATTTCTTACTGCTTTCTAGTTACTTACTTTGTCTCTATCAGTTCGTGGCTTTAAAGATAGTCCTCTTTCTAACTGTTCGTTTCTGCTTCCCGACATTCTGGTTCTTTTGCCTCTGTTCATTTGAATTCCCTTGTTCTATGTCATCATCACCGTGTAACATTTCACAGGGAGGTGGCTACCTATTTCATAACAAACTGAGTGTCAGTTCTCTTGGAAATGTCTGAATGGTCATTATTTCCATTTAACTCTGAGATTTCCCACGGACATGATTCTTTTACCAACTCATCATTCATGCTGGACTTCAATCTTTGTTAGAAAATTTATATATTACAGAGCAATGGAACACATAGCATATTGCATAAATATAAACACAGAAAATGCATAAAACCAGAGAGACACGGATATACGTGGTTCACCCAGTTTGGGCTATGTCCACCCTAAACAACCAGTCCTTCCTCTCTATTATCCAGAAAAATGAAGAGACACAACCTACAACAGATCCACTGTAATATCCTTTGTTTTCTCTCACCGCCTTGCCTCTCTGTTTCTCACACGAAGAGTACACATCTATTACACAACCTCAATACAATGCTCTCATACAAAGAGAGGGGTTTCCCTCTAGGGAAAAAAACCCTAAAATAAACATAAGTTCTACGGTCAGATCATCTGCCTAATGAACGGCTCAGATTGACTAGAAATTACTATACTTTTACAAGGCAATTTTACATCTGTTTTTAGCTTTGGGGGCGATACCCCCGAAACCCCTGCCTGGGGACTACTGGCCCCCGGACCCCCCAGCCATGGGGGATCTACCCCCGCAAACCCCCATGGGGGGGACAAGTCCCCCGCTTGTGGAGGGGTGTACAAACTTCCTAGGGTATACATTCGGTTAAAACAAAGACCTCTAAATAATTATGCTCCACACCGAACAATCTCTATATAACTCGACCTGTTTACCCCGTTGATTCTGGTCATCCATTAGATTTCATGTCATCCGTCAATCTGGAGCCTCCAAATCCTACGGTCTTCATCCATATTAGGCAAGTAAGTTGCATGACTTTTACGCATTCGATGTGAGCGATTTTCTCTCTCTTCTGTCGAACGCGTGGCACTCAGTGTGTGGCATTGGGCAGGACTCAGTTGAAATCACTTACCACTCGAAGCTCTTCTGATATCATGCCAGTTTTTTTGTGGGACCTGCCTCTCACAAAATCGACGAATTCTGCACGGTTTCTAACTTTTTGGTTCTGGTCGCTCGAGGCTTTTTCTTCTCTAAGTGGTTTTCCCAATGATATGCAATTAGTGACTTGTCACTAATCGCATATCAAAAACCTCCCCTGTTTCTCGAAAATACCTCCCATTTTGTTGTTTTGTGGCAACACACATTACCATGGGCCAATGGTCTACGCGCTTGACTTAGGGTCCTCGTTGCTCTGCGCTACTCACAAATTACAACTGTTCCAAGGGTATTTCTGATAAGCTCGACCTTTGTAAGTTTTTGAAACTTTGGCATGAATTTTACAAAGTTATAAAAACTTAAAGATTTCTTTAAGATCCAATTCGGATCATGGCCTTCCCACTGAAAAATCTTTTGGACCACCAAAAGTTGGTTTTTAAGCATCCATCAAGTGAGGGTATTGATTCCTCACTTCCCCAATTTCTATCCATTTTTCACTGCTTGGTTTTGAACCTTTGAGTCCAATCCTGAGGCACTCAACATCCCCTTTGCTCGTAGTTCTCACCTTCTGGTGTAGAACTGTAGCTTCCTGCAATTCATTAAGATACTTAGGCAACAGAGCATCAATAGAAGGCAATTGACTCTACTCTTTAGGATCTTCAATTAATGAAGGTTCAAATAGTCTCACGCTGTCTGCATTACCAACTGAGTAGATGTGCATGTAAGTTGGTAAGTCAAGGCAAAAAGCATTCTCACCAATTTTCCCAAGTATCTTGAAAGGTCCATACCTTATTGGCTTCAGCTTCTTACCTTCACCTTGCATTCTATCTTTGCTGATATATAGCCAGACTTGATCACCAACTTGGAAACTATGCTCCATCTGATGCTTATCATGCCTTGCCTTGTACTTGGCTAGGCTCTTTTCCAGTTGTTCTTGTACTACTTGGTTAATCTCTTGGATTTGTTCGATGAACTTGGTCGCCTTGTCCACATCAATGTGTCCATCAACCGCTATGTCTTTCCCAAAGAAAAAATCCAAGGGAGACCTTGGTGTGAAACCAAAATTGGTCTCAAAAGGAGATCTCTGTGTAGAAGAATGTTTAGCTCAGTTGTAAGCATGTTGCACATAACATAAATGTTCATGCAAAAGCTTGGGATGCTTAGTGTAATAGCTTCTGAGCAACTGGATCACTGTCCTATTAACCACTTTTGTTTGGCCATCTATTTGTAGATGAAAAGTTGTGCTCTTCTTCAGTCTGGTGTCCATCAGTTCCCACAAACTCAACCAAAATTTCCCAACAAATCGAGTATCTCAATCAGATATAATGGAAGCGAGTAATCCAAAATGAACCCATACATGTTGAAAGAACAACTTTGTAGTTTGTTAAGCTATAATCTGTTTGTTACAAGGTATTAAAATACACATTTTTCTGAACCTATCCAAAACAACATATAAATAGTCATGACCTTTCCTAGATTTAGGCAATCCCCCAACGATGTCAATGGAAACACTTTCCCAAGGATGAGAAGGAACTGGTAGTGGAGTGTACAAGCCTAGTTTCCTATTGTTGGGCTTGCTTTTAGCATACATGGCATACCCTCTTACATATCTAGAAACTGTCTCATTCATTTTTGGCCAATAGCAAAATCTTTGTAGCTATGAAACTATTTTACGTACACCAAAGTGACCTGATATTAGAGAAGTGTGTGCTTCTCGAATTATTTGTACTCTTTCAGTTTGTGGAATGCATAAATTTCCAAAATGATACAAGAGTTGGTCCTTAACATGATAATCCAATTCTTCTACTTGTTTGTCATGACTTAAAGTTGCATATACATCCTTAAAATCTATATCTTGAGCATATTATTTAATGTAGCTTTCATGCGATACTGAATTATGCTAAAGTATAGGAGATGCATTTATGATTGGTCTGGACAACATATCTACAACTTTATTGTGTATTCCCTTTTTATATATGATGACTAGATGAAACTGTTGTAGAAAACCCATCCACCTATAGTGTCTTGATTGCTGTAACTTAGTTTGGGAGTGTATATATTGAAGTGGTTGATGATGAGTATGTATAACTGTCTCTTTGCCCATTAAGTAATGTTTCCACTTTTTAACACTCTGTATTAATGCATACAATTCTTTATCATATGTGGGATAGTTAACTACTGTAGAATTAAATGTCTCATAATGATAACATATGGTTTACTATGCTGGCATCAACACTGCTCCCATGGCATAGTCACTGACATCTCTTTCAATCTCAAATGGTCTTTGAAGATCAGGCAGTGCTAGCTATTGGTGTTGTACTATCTTTTCTTTTAAGGGTGTCGAAGGCTTTCTGCTGTTTTCCTCCCACTGAAACACCTTTGTTCAATCCTGTGAATCATGTAAGGGAGCTACAATCAAGAAAAGTTAGCAATAAACTTTTCTCCAATACTGTGTTGCTCCTAAGAAGCTTCTAACTTCGTGTAGCATATTTGGGTTTAGGCCAGTTTACAAATGACTGCAACATTAGAGGGATCCTATCTTCAATTCACCACCCCCTACAATATGACCCAAATAATTCAAAGATGTTTTGCCAAATTCACATTTTGAGAGCTTAACATAAATATTTTCTCTTTTAAAAACATCTAGAGTATGCTTGACATGCTTTAAATGTTCTTCCCATGTTTTACTGAATATAAGAATGTCATCTAAATATATAATGAAAAAATCACTAAGAAAAGGTCTAAGTACATCATTCATTACTCTCATGAAAGTAGAAGGAGCATTAGTTAAGCCAAAAGGCATAACCAACCACTCATACAATCCCTACTTTGTTTTGAAAGTAGTCTTCTATGCATCTTGCTCTGCAACTATCACCTAATGATAGCCACTATGCAAGTCCAACTTGGAAAAATAAACAACTTCTTTTAACTGATCTAATAAATCATCTATGTGAGGAAGGGGATAATGGTTTTTTATCATTATTTTATTCAATACTAGGTAATCAATGCACATTCTCCATGATCCATATTTCTTTCTCACCAAGACAATAGGAGACCCACATGTTGATGTGCTAGGTCTTATGAACCCTTTCTCGAGTAGCTCTTGTACCTGCTTCTTGATTTCTACATTCTCTGAAGCGGACAAACTTTTATACCTATGGTTGTGATTGTTGTTTCATCACCTGTGTTTGACCCAAAACCTTTCAAATAGCTACAACAGTCTTCTTATTTTTCCCTCGTACTTCTTGGGTCTCAGCTTTGGATGCAGAATCCAACAATCTTCATCATAATTCCCATCCTTCTTACAGTGAGTGCATGAATATTTGGTCTTTCATACAATGTTTTTCTTTCTCTCTTTCCATTTCTATTTTCTTTTCTCCTTGTTCTTGCTTGCAGTGGGTTTTCATGAATCCCCAACTTCTGGGTTCACATTCTTGTCCCTAGCTTCTAGATGTGTAACCTAAATGGATACCCCATCTATGATAGTGGGATTAAACATGAAAATAGTGTGCCTTAACTAGTTGTGTAGACCACCTATATACTTCAATAGAGTTTTAGGTGAGTCTAAAGAAATTCCTAGAATCAAAGCTTTTTCCTAAATTATTGAGTGTAGCCTTGTACACTTTTCCATTTTAATTGGCAAAGAGTTTGCCACCTCATCATGGATTTCTGCATATAGGCTAGTGGATATAATTTCTTTTTAATTGTAGAAACAAATTCACTCCAGACAGAAAGAATTTTACCATGCTTCTTCATGTCAGCTTGTGTCTTGCCTTCCCACCATACCAAGGCAATGCCTCCAAGGCATAGGTTGGCCAGTTGAATCTTACTCTTGTCTAAATTGACGCTCTACACTCTGCAATAAACATCAATCTGTCTAATCCAATTATCTAGCTTCTCTGCATTCAACTCTCCATCATATATCGACAAATCAAATTTAACATCTAATTTAATCAAAGATGTTTTCTTTTTATTTTTAGGGCTACTAAGAGGTGTGGGAAGTTTTTCTTCTTTCCCTTTTCCTTTAGAGTGGTCATGGAGGAGAGATTCTTCTGCTCCTTTATCTCGTTTGGAGTTTGTTGAATCTTCTTCTCTACCTTTCTTAAATTCTCTATACGTTCCCTCTACCATGGATTTTCATGCTCATGAAACCATCCATGAACTAGGAGTCTGATTCCAAGGGGTTATCTTCTGACATTTTCCTCTTAGGATAGACTCTTCCAATTTCAAGGTTAGCTTCAACCAACTCTCCTTCTCCTAATTTAATCTTTGATATAATTAGCATTCAACAACAAAATCTAACACAAGCTTGTCTAACCTTAGTAACTTAAAGCTCTGATACCACTTGATCTGGAATTCATCCAGGACAAAGAATTAAAGGTATTACAGACTCATGTGCATGGATGTGCCCATGTTACTTTATGAAACGGATCAACAAGATTGCAAAATACATAGACACTGAAACAATTAGAGAAAACACAACAGGAAAACATGTAAATACAACAAGTTTAATAAGGACTTCACCTAATGCTACTGGGCTACGTATCCTAGTCTAGCCTTCAGTGGTGGCCTCTCTATTATGATTTCAAAGCAGAGTTTTTACAACAATGAGCTCAATTTGAGTCTCACTCAATAGATATAGATCAGTAGGACTAGAGTACATAGAATCTCCTTACTAAAACTCGACCTCTGCTGGTCACTGTAGTATGAACCCAATCTGAGACTCATACATGACAAACCTATGCCAAGGAGTTTGCTTGAACCTCTCAAGTCTTCTCTGGAGTACATAGACTCTCCGACTCTCTATGGCTCTATCTCGATGCTACCTTTGCTCTGCAGGTTATCTCGTCTTACTTTCTCTATTCTATGTTTTTAGCTTTCTTACTCGCTTTTCTCATTGCTTATTGATTTCTAGCTGCTTACTTTGTCTTTGTCAATTCATTTCTACTTCCTAGTGTTCTAGTTCTTCTGCCTCTGTTTATTTGAATTCCCTTGTTCTACATCATCATCACTGTGTAACGCGTCACAAGGAGGTGGCTACCTATTTAATAACAAACTGAATGTCAGTTCTCTTGGAAATGTTTGAATGGTTGTTATTTCCGTTTAACTCCCAGATTTCCCGCAAACATGATTCTTCTACCAACTCATCATTCGTGCCGGACTTAAATCTTTATATAAATCATTATTTTTACACTGTTGAATCTGGTCATCCATCAGATCGCATGTCCACCATCGATGTGGAGCCTCCAGATCCTACGGTCTCCATCCATATAGTGTGGGTAAGTTTCATGACATTTACTCTTCTGATGTGAGCAATTTTCTCTCTCTTCCATCAGACACATGGCACCCAGTGTGTGGCATCCGGAGGGACGTTGTTGAAACCACTTACCACTCGAATCCCTTCTGATATCCTACCAGTTTTCGTGTTGAACCTACCTTTGATGGAATCGGTGAATTTCGTATGGTTTTTGACTTTTCAATTCTGGTCGCTCGGGGCTTTTCCTTCTCTGAGGGGTTTTCCTGGCGTCACTAATCGCATATCAGAAACCTTCCCCATTTCTCCAAAAGACCTCTTGTTTTGTTGTCTTGTGGCGGCACGCATTACCATGGTCCAATGGTCTACGCCCTTGACTGAGGGTCCTCATTGCTCTACGCTGCAATTACAATTGTTCCGAGGGTATTTCTGATAAGCTAGACCTTTGTAAGTCTTTGAAACTTTGGCATGAATTTTATAGAGTTTGTTGTCAAAAACCATGTACTAAGGGCTGCTACTTAATGACATCTCATGCACTGTTTCAAACCAGACTTTAGCTAAGGATTCCTCCCTAGTCAGAGAGGGCTCTCTCACAGTTTTGATATGCAATCAAGAGCAAAAGATGCTAACTTTATAACAGTGAATGAATTTTAAACTGTTGGAAACAAAAAAATCAAGGCTCTTCCATGGGCTAAAGCGAGTAAACATTTCTACAGTAAACAACACTATTGCATCATAGAAACCAAGGCATATAATGTCTCACTGTTCAAAACATCAACTGAGAAGGACTGCAACTCAACAAGACATACACAGGAAATCTGAGCATCAATGATGAATTCAGAGTGATTGCATGA
This sequence comes from Pinus taeda, assembly GCA_000404065.3. Taxonomy (NCBI): domain Eukaryota; kingdom Viridiplantae; phylum Streptophyta; class Pinopsida; order Pinales; family Pinaceae; genus Pinus; species Pinus taeda. The sequence continues at coordinate 12,606 of APFE030373751.1, forward strand.
CTTGTGAATTGTAAAATAAGATACATAGAACCAAAACCACACACATTCTGAACATTTGGGACACACGATGAATCTTGGGAAGAAACAACAATATGCTTTCTATTACTGTCAAAAGAAACTTTACATACACCAATATGAGAACTCTGTCTTTTTCATAAAAATCTCCAACCCTTGATACATCAGAGTTTCTCCTATTTATAGAAAATAAAACTGAGCTATCTTGAGTCTCCTCCTCCAGCATGAGGGGAGCTCGAAAACCTCTAGTTAACTACCTTATCCATATTGAAACTAATTTACTAAATACAGAGGTATTGCTTTTAATATAAAAGAGTCCTAGTTCTAATCAAATTCTGCTACCATCTCCTCGTTTGCATGATTCCTTCCTGATCTCTGACAGCTGTGCCTTTCCTGTAGGAGCTGGAATATATTTGAGGAGCATTCGATGTATTGGCTGCCTTGGATTCTGAGTGTGTTGCTGACTCAGCCTTTAATGGAGAAGTATCCTCTGTTTTCCCGGTCCCTGTTTTAGTCCATGTTCATTTTCCAACAAAAATGCTTGAAGCTGTATAATGACCTTAATGACCATACCATAACACCATCTGCCTGAATAATCTAGATGCTTTACGAATACTGCCAGGTGTTGAACTCAAAACCCTGGTAATCCTACCAGAAACCCTAATTCTGCGGTCATAAAGGTACTTTATGAAAACTTGGTAAAGACAAAAGATTTTACCTTTATGCAATAAGCTTTACATTTATCAACCTTTGAAGGCTTAAGCAACCATGGTAATTTCCTTTCCATCCTCGAAGCCTTTCTCCACAAAATTTGGCGACTTTAGCATTGTTTTTCGAATTTTCTCTTAAAAACAGTCACCTACAGCAGTTTCGTAGCGCGCTACGAAACTGTTGTTCTTTGCAAAATCACAGTCTTTAACGAATTTCTTCAATTATTTTAGACTGTCACAGCTTCATCTTCAGTTCCAAAATTGCTTATTTTCCTTTCTTTAATACATGCCTCAAAACATTAATTAACTTAAGAAAAATGAAAAAAAACTTGATGCAACATTGAAATTTAATTCATTTGGCAGCTAACTTGCCTAGCTGAGCCTTCAGCTTTGCAAGTTCACTTTCCATAGCTGCAATCTCAGACACTGTCTTTTCTATATTGGCCATCTCCTGGTCAGCTGCTTCCCATTTCTCCTTGGTGGGTGAGGTTTTATTTTTCTTGCTCAAAGGAGCCTTTTCCTTTACCTCTTTCTTTCTGCTCTCCTTTGTTTCTTTAGCCTGAGCTACCTGCTTTCCTTTTTGTTTGGTCTGCTCTCTGGTATAAATTATTCTTTTGGTTTCCTGTACCTTTTCTGCCTTCACTGCCTTTTCTGCCTTCTTTGCCTTCTCTGGTTTCTCTATCTTAGGCAATGGTTTAGTTTTCTTTGTTATTACCTTGACAGTCTCCTCA
>APFE030373767.1:0-46304 GCA_000404065.3 Pinus taeda
ACCAGAAGTCAAAGCAAAAATGCTCTTAGTTGGATTTAAGGAAATACCAAACCTTCTACATTTTAGCAAAATCTTTTCTAGGTGTTTTAAGTGATCCTTTTCCCTCTTTGAAAAGACTGTAATATCATCAAGGTATACTACCACTGACTTGTCTTTCTCTTCAGCAAAAGCAATGTCCATGGCCCTCTGGAAGGTCGCCCCTGCATTCATGAGGCCAAAAGGCATCTTGGCATACATAAATGTGCCCCATGGTGTTGTAAAGGCTGTTTTCTCCTAATCATCTGGATGAACAAGGATCTGATTGTATCCTGAGAAACCATCTAACATTGACATCCTTTTAGAGCCAACAATATTCTGTAGAATAAAATTCATTTTAGGGAGAGGATAATTATCCTTTAATGAAGCCTTGTTCAAATTTCTAAAATCTATGCAGATTCTTATCTCTCCATTCTTTTTCCTTACTGGTACCAGGTTGGCAAGCCAGTTTGAAAACCTAATGGGAACAATAATCTTTGCATCAAAAAGTTTCTTTACCTCTTTCTCAATAAGTGGCATAAGAAGAGGATTGATTCTCCTTAGCTTTTGCTTGAAAGGCTTTTCATTCTCCTTGATTGGAATGGTATGCTGGATTATTGAAGGATCATACTGTTTTAGATCAGCATAGCTCCATGCGAAGACATCAGTAAATTTTTTCATCAACTCAATATATTTAACCTTAAGATCAGCTGATAAAAATTTTGAAATTTTGACTAATTTAGGCGCTACGGAATCACCTAAATTACAACTCTCTACCTCTTCTTCATTTGCTTGCAACTTTGGTGCTTTAAAAACATCATTCTGATCAAAAAGTTTCTCAAGTGGAATAAGTCCTTTAGGAATAAAATTATTCTGCAGCTGTAACACCTCAGACCTTTCTTTTGTTTCAACTAGCATATTTTGCTGATCAATTTGACTGTTTTCAAATTCTCCTTTTAATTCTAGAAAGTTTTTTACCTGCTGATCATCTTCAAAGACCTGCCAATTAAGGATATTATCTGGGATGACTGGCCTATGGCGAATTTTAACTTCATAGTTGTCAGAAGAATGTTTAGGAACAACAAAAAGGCTAGCTGCCACAGCAAGGGAATCTGCCATAGAATTCTGATCTCTGGTTTTTACATTGAGAGTATATGACTGAAACTTTTCTAAGAGATCCAACACCAAGTTCCTATAAGCTCTCATTCTTGCATCTTTTGTTTGATAAACACCTTGAACTTGTTTTATGACTAATTCAGAGTCTCCATAAATAACAATATTCTTGGCCTTAAATTCTATCAAAGCTTCTAAGCCTAAAACCAGAGACTCATACTCGGCCATATTATTTGTGCAATCAAAATTAAGCTTATATGATAAGAACTTACTTTCCTCAGCTGGACTCAAGATCCAAATCCCAGCTCCAGCACCTTCTTTCCCTGCTGCTCCATCAAAGTATAAGGACCAGCAACCAGAGTCATCTTCTTCATTACTTTGTTGCAATTCTTCATACTGATTTTCTGTCCTTTCTTCCTAAGGTTCTTTTCCCACTGATTCATTAAACAAAATAGCTGATCCAAGTCCTGTGTCACAAGAATAAATGGGAAAGTTCTGTGGTTTGTCTTTGCTACTCACCATATATGCCATTCTTGTTTCACGGTATAACCTTCTTTGTTCCCCAAAAACTGGTATAGTGGCATAAGTCAAATCCATTTGCATGGTACCTTTGATCTTTGCTGCCCATGACCTTGAAAGCAATATCCCAAATTTAGGTGGGACATCTGCAACAACTACATCCATGACAGTTGTTTTTGCAGGGATTTGTGTGAGAGACACAACAACATCTTTAATCAGTCCAATACAGTGCACCCTTTTTGAGTCAAAAGAAAATAAATCTTTGTAAGGTCTGGTTACTTCTAGTCCCAATCTTTCCATGATGACTTTAGGCATAAGATTATGGGATGCTCCTGAATCTAGCATGGCATTATGAAGAGTCATCTCATGTATATTGATGCTAATATAGAAAGGAGGAAATTCATCATTTTGCTCATCTTCAAGTCTTGGTCCTAGACAAATCACTGGATTATCTTCTTGTACATTTAAAATATCAGCTCCTCCTGGTGGAGAATTTAGCATTTCCACAATTTTACTCCTATACTTGTCTACTTTCAAAATTTCATTAAATGGAACTGAAATTTTGATTTTAGCAATCTCATTTTGTATATTAAATACAGAAGTAAACTTTTCAACTTCCTTAGAAAGATCATGAGCTTGATTGTCCTTTTTCTCAAGAAGAGAATCACCTTTTCCAGTAGCCTGCTTTGGCTCTTCCTTTTTATTCTCTACTGCCTTAGAAACACCTTTCTTGGGCTGAGCTTTGTTTGTTGTGATTGGTACATCTCTGTTTCTGAGGTTGTATTGCTTTTGAATTTCAAATATGGCGTGCTGATAACCCTTTAAAAAATCTGAAGGCTCCTCCTCGGCCTTTGACTGGTTAGACTCATCATGTTCCTCTTTTGTTAGGAAAATTTCTGAATCTTCCTCACCAAGACAGTGAATGGATTCCTCAGGTTCTTCAGGTCCTTCTTCTTCATCCACCATGTTTTGTTGAAAGGGAGGCCTTACTGGTGGATCTGCTTGCTGATTTTTATTATCTCTTGGCCTCCGCTGATTTTGAGGCCTTCTAAACTGAGGGTTTCTGAACCTAGGCTCTTGTTGTGCTTGAGGAGCAGCAGCATTTCCAAGTGTTAATTGGTCCATCAGTTTTTCCATAGTTTTTATGATAGTCTCAAATTTGTCTTCTTGAGCAGAGGTAGAAGGCTTTTCCTCTTCTTTAACCCTAGCCTTTGCCATCTTAGTTTTCTTGATGGCAAGCATGTTTGCCTCTACCTTTACTGCATCATTTTGCATTTCTGCCAAATTGGCAGACTCTCTTTCTCTGAGTAAAAGAGAGAAATCTGAGTCAAAAGACTCAGCATACCTTAATTGAGCGAAAGCCCCAGGAGGTTTCAAATGGGCTGGGATAGAATTATATATCTTATTAAACCTTTTTGAGAAGTTCTGGATAGTCTCTTCTGGGGCTCTTCTTAAATTATTATACTCAGTGAGAGCCTGAACAGGATTAGTTCTATTACCCCATTTTCTTAAGAAACTATCTTCAAACTCAGCCCAACTATGAATGCTACCTGCTCCTAAGGCTTTGAACCATTTTCGAACTTCACCAATAAAAGTTTGGGCAAATAGCCTTAACTTCACATCCTCATCATCTACTTCCTCTCTATCAACAAAATCATTGAATCTATCTACATGTTCCTCAGCAGTAATGTCTTCATCTCCTCCCCAGGTTGGAATTCTAGCAGCGTATTTGCTAGGGAGATCATGTAAAATTTGGGGGAGGGCTAGAGGAGCATACCTTGCAGGTACAGCCATATGAAATGGAGGAACTGTTACAATTGGTACTGTATGACCAGAAAGAGCAGAGCTGGATTGTGATGTTGTTTGAGGGCTATTTGGGCTGACAGAGGCAGAGGATAAAGTGTGAGTACGAAAGGGACTATTGGGACTTTGTAACCCACTGACAAAAGAACTCCAGTCAGGGAGAGGGAGACCTGTTTTTGATTTAAACAATACTTCAAAAGGGTCAAGCTCCTTGAGCTTTTCTAAGTCTTCCTCTTCTAACAACAATTCAGAAGTGACAATTTCCCAAAACTCCTCTTTGTCTGTTTGTGATACTAAAGATGAGGTATCAATACCTCTCTTTTGTAGACTCAAAATAATCCCAATCAATTCTTCCTCCTCTTCAGACCTCGATAACACTTCTTGGATTTTATCATCTACTATTTTATTTTCAGGACTTCTTAAAAACTCAGGGAACAAAGATTTAGAAATATTAGAAGTACCTGGTATATCAGAGAACCTTTGTCTTCCCCTTGAGATGATATTTGGATTCTCCACAGGACTAGGTGGATTTGGGTCTGGATTACTCCTTGTGTATCTTCCTCTCGAAGCCACCTTTTAAACTTTGAAAATCAATGGAGTCACCAAGGTAGAATGCAGCCTCGAAAATCACTTTGAATTCCTGCTACCTTCAGAAAATCAATCCTCATATTTTCGAGAATGAGTAATCATCAGACTCCCGGCAGACGCACCAAAATGTTGTCACAAAACCAGTACGGCTGCAACCTAGTGAGATCTTATGCAACTATTTCAGACCAGGCTTTAGACCAAAGATTAGCCTCCTTGATCAGAGAGGGCTCTCTCACAAACTTCTAATAAAAATTAATCACAATAACAGAGGGCTAACTCTTTACACACTTATGAAAATAAAGCTGGTTGGACACACATCAAATTTGATCTTCATTGGGCTATGGAGTCTCACACACTTAGTAAACAAATACACAGTCATTTCATGGAAGTCAAGGCTCTTTGCATTGATTGTTCAAACATACTTCACAAAAACCACAGCTTGCCAAACACACAGGAAGTCAGAGCATATGATATGAATTCTGAGTGATTGTGTTACAACAAGGCTGTACGAGAACATTAACACAAACTACAGCTTGCCAAACATACAGGAAGTCAGAGCATTAGAAATGAATTCTGAGTGATTATGTTGTAACAAGGCAGTACAAGAACATTAAGAAAATAAAACACCATCACATTTGAACAATATAATCCATTGAGAATCTTGAGAAGAAACAACAGCTGTTTTTTCAATTACTGTAATAAGAAACTGTACATACACCAATATGAGAACTTAGTCTTTTTCATAAAAGTCTCCAACCCTTGATACATCCAAGTTCTTGCTATATATAGGAAATAAAGCTAAGCTATCTTGAGTCTCCTCCTCCAGCATGAGGGGAGCTCGAAAAAATAAAATTAACTACCTTATCCATATTGAAACTAATTTACTAAATACAGAGGCATTGCCTTTAATACAAAAGAGTCCTAGTTCTAATCAAATTCTGCTACCATCTCCTCGTTTGCTTGATTTCCTCCTAATCTCTGACAGCTGTGTTCTTCCTGTAAGAGCTGAAATGCATCTTGAGGAGCATTCGTTGTACTTGCTGCCTTGGATCCTGAATGTGTTGCTGACTCAACCATTTGTTGTAGAACTAACCTCTGTTTTCCCGGTCCCTGTTTTGCTCCATGTTCTTTTTCAACAAAAATGCTTTAAGCTGTATTAATGACCTTTAATGACCATGCCATAACATCCTCTGCCTGAATAATCTAGATGCTTTGCGAATGCTGCCAGGTGTTGAACTCAAAACCCTGGTAATTCTACCAGAAACCCTAATTCTGCGGTCATAAAGGTACTTTTTGAAACTTGGCAAAGACAAAAGATTTTACCTTTATGCAATGAGGTTTACATTTGTCGACCTTTGAAGGCTTAGGCAACCATGGTGATTCACTTTCCATCCTCGAAGCCTTTCTCCACAAAATTTGGTGACCTCAGCAATGTTTTCAAATTTTTCCTTAAAAATAGTCACCTACAGCAGTTTCGTAGCGCGCTACGAAACTGCTGTTTTTTGCAAAATCACAAAATCACAGTCTTCAATCATTTCAGACTGTCACAGCTTTCCTCTTTGATCCCAAAATTGCTTACTATCCTTTCCTTAATACATGCCTCAAAAAACATTAATGAACTTAAGAAACATGAAACAAAAACTTGGTGCAATAATGAAAATAAATTCATTTGGCAACTAACTGGCCTAGCTGAGCCTTCAGCTTGGCAAGTTCACTTTCCATAGCAGCAATCTCAGACACTGTCTTCTCAAAATTGGCCAACTCCTGGTCAGCTGCTTCCCATTTTCCCTTAGTGGATGAGGTTTTCTCTTTTTTAACCAAAGGAGTCTTTTCCTTTATCTCTTTCTTTTTGCTCTCCTTGGTTTCTTTGGCCTGAGCTACCTGTTTTCCTTTCTGTTTGGTCTGCTCTCTGGTATTAATTATCCTTTTAGTTTCCTGTACCTTCTCTGCCTTTACTGCCTTTTCTGCCTCCTTTGGCTTCACTGTTTTTTCTACCTTTTATGGTTTCTCAATTTTAGGCAATGGTTTAGCTTGTTTTGTTATTGCCTTGGCAGTCTCCTCACCCTTTGGGATTTGTTTTGCTGCTTGTGCTTGACCTCTAGTAATTGGCCTTCGAGGCTTCACCATGAATTCCTTCCCAGCTTCTTCGAATCTTAGCCTTTTGGAGGCTTTGGATTTCTTAGAACTGTCAGGAGATGAATGTGTTAGGTCTATTGGCACGGGCTCCACCTGTACAGAAGTAGCTTGTTCAAAGTCAATGGCTTCTAGCAAATCTTTAAGGCTACCCTTTGACATGGGGCTGTCCTCTATGGCAATTGACTTCCCCTTTTCCTTGTTCAACTGGCTCCTTGTTCTGATTTTGGTTTGCTGTGCTATTTCACTTGGCTTGGATGTCACTTTCTGGTATTTCAACTTTTGCTCAGATGGTTTTGGTGTTTCTTTGATAACTACGGGTTTCCCTGATTTTTTTGATTTATTCTTTGTTTTCTTACGGTCTTTAGCCTGCTGCTTAGGCTCAGCCACTGTAGGCTCTTCCATTATTGTTTCCAGTACAGGTTCCTCAACCATTGCAGACTCTTGAGTCTCTTTTTCCTTTTCTCTATCTGGTAAAGGGGTTAGACCGGTTTTACTTTGGAAACCCGACATGAAAATAAATGAATCCCAATCCCTTCCAATCTTATTCAGGCTATCTAATACCAGTAACTTGATTAAGCCATGATGGAAAAGAGATGTCTCATGATTTTCCTTTTTATACTGAACCTTGTCACACATTTTGCCTAGACTCCTAAACAAATAGAAAGGAATATCTATGGAGGATTTTCCTGTGAAGTGTAACAGAAGTTTGAAATGGTAGGAGTATACTTTAGTGTACCTGCCCTCACAAGTGAGGTACTTTTGAATAGCCGTGAGGAGCAGAGCATACTGCTCTTTGATATAATGCCTGGGAATTGCCTTAGAAAGGTCCTGGTTGACATATTGCTCTTTCAGAAATTCTTTGCATGGTGTTGTATCAAACTTGTAGTTTTTTAAACCACTCCTGACCACTCCTCGGGATCTCGGTAACAGCAGAGATAACTTGTGGAGAAACCGGGAATTCTAATAATGCAACTTTAGAATTGAGGCCGCTAAAGTTCAGAGCGAAAGCTTTGGTTACCTCTGTGTGTCCGCCTTTTAGTTTCTCACAAAACCTCCAGCAACCGGCCTGCTTGAAAGCTCGAGCAACGCCTTCATCCTTAAGTGTGAGGTCGAGTCCCTCTGGTTCAGTCCTTAAACATCTCCCGGATCTATTCTCTCGTTTTTCCATCTTGCTCAGAAAAATCTTTGCACAGAAACTCAATTCAGCAATTACAATTCACTCAGCAACTTTGGCTTTCAGAATGCGGGCTCGCTTGCAGTAGTCTCTCTTTTGAATCAGAATTCGGGCGGCTTCCTTTTGTTTTTTGAAACACTTACCATAGGATAGGCACGTTGAATGCAGTCATGAATAAACATAATTGCACCACCTTACCTCATAAGATTTATTAACATCATAGACATGCGTGTGATCCTATCTCTAATGGCGGGATGAATCCTATTATGATCTAGATGGGATGTCGACTGACACATTTGAACGGTTTTTTGATGACTCACACCCCAAGATTTGACACTTCAAGGCAATATACTGCAGAAAATACCTGAATCCCCGATTTCGTAGCGCTGGCAATCATGAAATGACATGCCGCGCTACGCAATGGCTGCTCAGGAATGTGGAAAATAACTGCGCAGTTAAAACTGGCCAATCATATTGTGCTACGAAACTGTGCAATGTCGGAAAGATGTAATCAAGACTAGATATGCTATGGGAGATGGAAACTAACGGTTTTTTTACAAGGACATACCTCAATATCTTTGGAAAAGACTAATTTTATAATAATAAACCTAAAAACCTATTGACTTGAACCCAAAAATTTATATGGATCTTTGTACATAGATGAACTTGTAACCTTAAGTGATAACAAATAGTATTAATTTGTATAGGGGCTCCTACTTCGACAGCCTTAATTTTCAATTGCAAATATCGTTCCGTTAAAAACAAGGCATAATTCTTAGCAGGGGCTCTACATGCTAGGACGTCAGTGTATAAAGAGCATAAGGTATCCATCTGCTTGATAAATACATCTAACCTATGAGTTACCTTTGGAACTTTTTCTTCTTCCTTTTGCCATCCTTCAAAGGCCTGGCTTTCGGATAAATTGACATTCCTTAGCTGTTGTTGTAGTTCTTCCTACTTTTCTCGAGAAACTGTTTGTTCTGTGAGTTTTCCTACTGCTTGTTGAGGTTGTACCAAACCCTCTCGTAGGGTTACTCTCCTTGGATCACTATGCCACATCGCAGTGGTAAGCGGAAGGTTCACTTGAATCTTATTATTGCACCATCTCATGTTCATGGTTCGTAATTCTCCAGAGGGTTGTTCCTCTATCTGAACTTCTTTGTCACAGGCTGATATATCATCTGTTTATACTTCAACATGGGTAATAGCAGAATGTTGTTCCTTTCAGTTTTGAGCGGCAGGCTGGACTTGGGTCCTCCTTACCTTTTTCTTGAGGGGTCTTACCGGAGTGGTTGCCTGTCTCACCCCCGAAGTCCTTTTTACCCTCTTTCTCATTTTCAAAACCCTAATTTGCTGTCGAAGTCGAGCTATCACATTCAATAATCTTTGTTGTTCTTTTCCCTGGTTCTCTTCTTGGTGTGCTCCTTCATTGTTCTGTTCGGGTTGCTCTGGAGTAAAAACCCTAGCTGGTTTTGTTATTTCCTGGGTAGCTTATTTTTCCACCCCTTCTTCTCCATGAAATTCTTTTGGTGCCATCTGGCTGGGAACATATTGTTCCTCTTCTATATCTTCATCACTTTTCTCTCCTGTCATATTTACATCATGAACAGAATGATTCTCTTCTTTTTCTTCCTCGTCGCGCAATTCTTCGAGTGCATTTTTGTCCTCAGCAGGTTTCTCTTTTGGTTCTTCCTCAATATGGAGGCCTAGTGGGCTAAGAGGTTGGGCATATTCGCCCATATTGGCCAGAATTTGGGCCAATTCGTCCTCTTGCAATGGATTTTGCAATGGGCTTCCTTCGCATTGCTCTATCTTCACCTCCGCCTGCCCAGGCTGCTTGGTCTCTTCCTTTGTTTCTCCTTCCTCATTTCCTTCCAATTCTTTATCATTCTCTTCTCCTTCCAATTGCGGGGGTTGCTCGTCCCCTGAATCATCTATCTCCACAGGTTGGATGGTATTCCCCTGGGGATTTTCCAACCTCCCTCTAATCCATGCCAATCTAACTGATTTTCTCCATTTCGATGGTCTATTCAGTGTACTGGTAGCATGTTTGTGTTTCGGGGCTAGTAGAGTCAGTCCCCCATCTATTGTGGCAATCAGCTCTTCCCAGCTACTATGTTGCTGAGCTAGACTATGGCCAACTATCAATCGTATCAACCCATGGTGACTTACTACCGATTCTACATGTTGTGATTTTTTCATGCTTCAGGCCACATCATGAAGTAATGAATTTAAAAATGCAAGTAAGTTCATAGAGCATTTCTGTTTTAATACGGCTAAAGGTTTAAGGCGTTGTGGTCTTACCACGTCTTTCCTTCCTTCATAGGTGACGTAGTTCTAGATGGTCTTCGCCAATTCTGCCCATGACTCTCCTAATGCTGCGGGTAGAACTCCCTTTCCTCTAACTGTCAGGTTCTGGCCTTCATCTTGGAAAATTTTTATGATCTTTCGCAATCTCTCCTTCTTTAGCATCCAAACATGTCTAATGGCTAGTAGTCTCGAGACCTTTGCAATTATGTTGTCGGTGACTGCTATGTGTCTACCCCTTACTATGGAGTGATATTCTTGCAAGTTCTGCAAGAATTCTATTGCTACGGTCTCGTTGGATTCCTGTAAACGATTGAGATAAACTAACCAACCTGGCCTTTCCAAGATTTCTCATGAAGCATTAGAAACTGTCAATACCTGTGGTTCTCTCTGAATTGATCTTCTTCCCATGCTTTAGCTCACTGTAAATCGCAGAGACGGTAATGGAACAACAGGTTGTTCAAACTGTTAGAACACAGAGAAAATAACGAAACAACAAGGCTCGTTCAATTCTTACTAATTTATTCAGAGTATAATACAAAAATGGCTTAGGAAGGGCAAGGCATGCAAATTGGAAAATGAGATACCATTAAGCCTTACTATTCCCAAGTAGAAGTTTTTGAAATAATAGTCTGACACGTATAGAAGAGGTCACGTCCTCTTCTTGTGGCAGTTGTTCTAAAGGCAATTGATGTTCAACTTGAGCTATTTTATCTCCCTCTGTTTCGATGATATGCCCAGATCTTAATTGAAGGTCATTACACTCCCTTAGATCGGTTCCTATTTCTGGTGTTTCAATTATTTGAATATATTGGGCCAGTCTGTTATTCAGATTAGGGTTGGGTTGGGCTGCAAGCTGTAGTCTTAAGTTAGACTAGGGGTTTTGTTGTAAGACTGTCAGTGTAGGTTGAGGGAGCAGGATGGTTCCTACAGGTTGATTCATCAGTCTTTTCCAGTTTGTCTAGTAGGCTTGACACTATGAAGTAGGAGGGGTCCATTGTGCTGGATATACATTATTTTTCCGATATGGTGGGGTATAGGGAAAATTTGGCCAATTGGGTTGGCTTGCTTGATTTGGCCATGGAGATGATGAAGGAAATGGCTGCTCTGACCAATTCAGGAAGGGAGGTTGATTTTGCCACATTGTATTATATTGTTGAGCATGATATTATGGAGGCTGAAAAGAAGGAGCTGGGTCTGAAAACATACCTGATTGTCGTGACTGCCATTGACGGCTCTGATTGAGTAGATACACCGATTATGGCTCTTCTTCTACGTCCTTGTATACTGCTTTCAATCCAGGAAGCGAGGGACAACTCTCGGTAGAGTGGTCTTTTGTACAAATGGCGCAAATTTGGACTGCGTCTAATGGACACTACTTATGGCTATGTTTCTTTCTACATCTGGGACAGAAGATTGCCAAATTCTATTCCGCTTCTGCTTGCTTTTGTTTGGCCTTCATAATATCAAGTTGTGTTGTCAGTGTCCCCAATATATCAGTTTTAAAATTTTCTAATAAATCTCCAATTTCTGCATGGGTTACTCCTTCTGCCGAAATTCTGTTATCTCTTGCAAACCGATCATGTTCTACTAGTTTTAGTCTTGTGCTGCCTCTCGAGCTCCTGATACATAGATCAATATTGTTAGCAAAACTTTCTTGATAAATATTTCCTTTTCCCATGATATTTAATGTTTCAATCCATTGTTCCTTCATTCCCCTAATTAATGTTGTTTTTAATACATTATCTGGTAAGGTTAATGATGCATAAGGAGACGTTCAACATACTCTTCTAATGTTTCATTTGGTCTAGCTACCATCTGAAATATTTCATCTTTTAACTCTCTAGACCTACAATAATCTTGATATTTTTTTAGAAAAGAGATCCTAGTTATTTATAACACCACCACCCAATCCCATAAACCATCTTAAGGAAGCCCCTTTTAATGTAGAGGGAAATAATTTTAGCTTCTGGGGATCGGTGGTATAGTCATATCCTCTACACAGCACATCGAATTAAAATAGGAATGCATCCGGATCTTCTGATGTAAGGCCATGGAATGTAGGGATATGTTGAAGAGGAATTGCTTTCGTAGGTGCATTAGCTGCAGTATCCACAATGGGTATTGCAGTGTAGAGGTTGGGTGTTTGGCTGGTTCTGGGCCATTTGGTCAAATATATGCCAATAACCTTCTAGGATATCTAGGAGGGTATTCCGAGGTTGTCAAGGGGGAATGGCTTTAACGGGAATGGCCTTGACAACACTTCCTTTATCTGGGATAATGAGAGTGCCTAATGTCTGGGGGGATTCAGGTTCTTGAATTTCTTCAACTTTGTTATAAATGATTTTTGCAGCACTTCCCTTATCTGGGCTGCTTAATGGCTGAATTACCCCATGAGGAGATCTTGGTTCTTCAGTTTCTCCTGTCTCTGCTCTTCCTTCACAGAGGTTGCTAAGGTTCCCTTCTTGCAATGATTTTGGGCTAGAATTTTCAATTTCTTGAAAATCTTTCTCTTCGGTTTGACTATGCACCTCAGCAAAGGCTACAGATGGTGATCCTGTGGCTTGAAGGGAACTAGTAGGTTATCTAGAAGTAACTTTTCTAGGTCGTACTGAAGGCCGAGATTCTGATTTCCTAAGGATTTCGTCTATAAAGGTCGATCGAACAAGGGTCACCGACCCCTTAGCTTTATTAGGCTTCGGTAGAGGGTTGGGATTCCTTTCTAGCTTTTTCTGTTTGGTCATGCACACAAATCAACTGCTAGGTTCTACCCAAACAAAACAGCAACAAATCTGCAGGAAAGCGGGCAGGGGAGTACGGCTATTACATACTCCACACGTAGGTTCTTACCTTCAATTTTTAAAACCCAATTCTTTCCTAACAGGCTCTTACACTACTCTAAAAAGAAACAAATGGCTACACTCTTCCCCGACAATGGCGCCAAAATGTCGAGTCATAAAAAGGGTCTTTTTCACCTCTATTTACCTCACATTAACTTATCAATCCATGAACGATGTGCTATCTCAAAGAGTGTACTCCGTTTGAGGTTGTCATTTGTTAGAGTAATGCTAGTAGTATGGTGCTCAAAATGCAAAGGTAAATGGATACTCAAAACAAGATCTACTTACAACAAAGCACTTTAAGGCTGAAATCATGCATTCAAAAAACTAAGCAATTTATCAGTTAAGGGTCCAGTAAGAGTAACTCATCCTTAAACTGATGTAACTGAAGATAATCAAGGAACAGATCATCAATTTGGGGACTAGAAAACAAATGTCAACGCCCACTACAGTTTCAAATTGCTCGGCACACCAAAGCAATGATAACGCAAATAACAGGAAATGGAACAACAACTAAGAAACAGAACAACAACTAGAAAATGTAATAGAAACTATTTCTTATAAACAACAACACCTTAATCTTCAGAAATGAGTGCAACAATCGTATTCTACAGAAATCAGATAGCAATCTTTACTCTAAGGATAACTCGGACAGCTCATGGAAATAGAATGGCAACTAATTAGCAATGAAATATAGAACAACACTTAGAGCCAAATGTAAATGAACGATAAGCCAAGATAAATGACACACACGGAACACCTTAGTATGGGGAAAAACGGTAATATGATTTCTATACCACAGATATCAATCTTAGTTATAAAGAATAACGATTGTAATTCGTAATGGAACAACAATCGCAATTAAATGTAAACCATCGATAAATACAGTAATACTAGTTTATGAATGTTACAACATGGTTACCCTGTAATTGAACAGCGATAGCATTCCATAAAGACCAGCAATATTGTATTAATGATTAAAGGAACAACGATGCATTACAGAGTCAGAATGAACACTATGACATTCCTGTCACAGAGAACAATATTACTCAGTCAAACATAAATCAAATATAATAGAACCGTGATGTAAAATAGCAAAACACATCAGATTACCAAACAAAGCTGATAATGAAAACCATGCATGAACTAAAGATAATGGTACACGAGCAAGTGTTCCACCAGGGCCAGGCCCTTAGCCTCCAGGGACACAATGCTTGAGATTATTCCAGGATCAAAGATGGAAAAGCAACAAGATTTACATTAAAGCATTAAAACACAATTATAGCGGATCACTTCTCAACAAGAGTCAATGATCAAAGTTTCAAATACAGAGAAAAGTTACATAGAAAAATGACAGCAGATCCTCCCCCAGGCTAGCAGTGCAGCCCCTTTTTATAATAGCTAAAGTGGACATATCAATGATGCAAAAATAGTTAAGGCAGCGATCCCTCAAGATCAAAAGATCCTAAGAAATTTGCTAAACTATTAATTCCCAGTTATCTGTTTGTTCTGTTGCACCGAGTCGATATCTCCTTTTCCTTTCCTTGGCTGATATGCTTTAATTTGGATTGCCTGTTTGCATGTGGTTCCCCGCCAAAGGGACAACATTTAACTTGACCCCGTCTTTTCCTCTGGAACTGCAATCTTTCGTTTTCCCCTTTTCTGCATAAGAAATGGCAATTATTAGTGATTTTATGTTGCTATAAATCCCATATATTTTGTCATGATTTCTTATTATCTACCTAGTTCATGATGCAAAGAGGTTATGAGTTTTAAAGAAAAGATGACAAAATAATCAATAAAAACATACATTTTTTAGTAATCCACACCATCAACAAGGTTTTTCAAAAGGATCAGCTGATAGCAATCTATATACAAAGATTGACAATAATTTATTGCTAATACTTGTTGTGTATGTTGATGATATCATTTTTGGTAGAAATGAAGAAGCCATGAGCCAAACCTTTGCTTTGGTAATGCAGAAAGAATTTGAAATGTCCCTACTTGGTGAGCTCACATATTTTCTTGGTCTACAAGTTCAACAAAAGAAACATGGTATTTTTCTGTCACAAACCAAGTATCTCAAGCAGATCTTAAGAAAATACGGCATGGAAGATTCTAAACCAGTATGCACCCCTATGGTAACAGGATGTAGTCTCAGCTCAAATGATGAATCAGCAGCAGTGCATCAACCAACCTACACATCCATGATTGGCAGTTTTCTTTATCTGATAGGTACCCAACCAGACATCATGCATGTAATGGGAATAGTTGGAAGATTCCAAGCCAATCCAAAGGAATCACACCTTCATGCAGTCAAAAGGATTTTCAATTATCTTCAAGGAACACAAAATTTTGGTTTATGGTATCCTAGATATACATATCTTACACTTCATGCGTATACAGATGCATATTGGGCAGGAAGTGTTGATGACAGAAAAAGCACTAGTGGTGGTGCATTCTATATGGGTTCCATATTAGTGTCTTGGTTCAACAAAAAACAAAGTTCAGTTGCATTATCTACAGCTGAAGCAGAATATGTGGCTGCTGCATCTTGCTGCACACAACTCCTTTGGATGATGCAAACATTGCAAGACATTCAGATCAAATGTACTCCACCCATCTGCATTCTATGTGATAATACAAGTGCAATCAGTATTTCAAACAATCCAGTCATGCATTCCAAGACCAAGCACATACCCATAAAATATCATTTTCTACGTGAACAAGTGCTTGAACAAAAGGTCAAATTAGAGTATGTTCCCTCCAAAGAATAGGTTGCTAATATATTTGCTAAACCACTACCCAGAGAGACATTTGAATATCTTAGACAAAAGTTGGGAGTAGTTGATGCATCATCTTGCAGTTATAACTTATCTGTTTCAGAGAAAAGTGGTTATACGCAAGTTCCATGAAGCGTATCCACATACATATGCCGGTTTCTATGGATATAATTGCGTATATGTTGGATATAGTGGGCTAGAATTAGGATGAAAGGAATCTAATATGGGTATGATAGTGATCATCTAGCACAGGGGGAGCATATACTTCTAATAATGCATTGTTTTGGCATTATCTTAGAAGATCTTGGAACAAATTCACAGTTGTTTTTTATTCAGGTGGAACATGTTCAAGGGGAGATCATGGTTACTAGTCTAGATGGTGATTGACAGATGTTGCTGATGATAGTTGCTGATAAATATCATGGTATTGTTTCAAATATTTGGTCTCTATGTCATGTATATCTTTTAATGTCAAGGTCATGAAATGACCTATTTTGTTTCCCCACTATGCATGGGATGGATGATGTAATGTTCTTGTTTTGGCATGTATAAACATTTGGTATATCCCCACTTGGTTGGGTGGATGAGTCAAACTTTGTATATCCCCACTTGGTTGGGAGAAGGATGTATGTATGAGTAATTGGTGATAGGAAGGTCATTTATGATGTATAGAGTCATGTTCTTCTTTTAGAGCATATTTTTGTAGACCTTGCTTGTATTCAGGGGGAGCATGGACTCAAGCATGGAGCTTAATCAGCCCTCTTCATCATATCAGAGCATTCAACATGTACTCAGGGGGAGCATAACCATTTTCCCTTGATGAAAAATGGGGGGAGTGACTTGGGGTTTCCATCAAGTCCAAAGGGGGAGATTGTTGGCATTATGACACAGATTCGGCACTATGACACAGGTGTTGTCCTTGATGGAAACTCACTCAGATGATAGATCACAATTCAGACTCACAAAATGAAGAAAGAGAGGTATATGCAGGTTCCCCATTGACCAAGCCGCATGTACACATGGGTCGCAAACCAAAATGCGCGTATAGCGTAGACACACACTTTCACGAAAGGAAAGGTGCATACATATTGGAAAACTTAGTTTTGTTCTGTGGTATTTGGTCCATGGTATTTTGATCCATCGTATTGGTCCAAGGTATCCTGTCCAAAGTGTTGACCCCCGGTATTTGGTCTAAGGTATTGGTTCTAAGTGGTATTGGTCCATGGTATTGAGTAAGGACTAAGACTATAAAAGGAGGAGAAGATAATTAGGCAAAGGCACTCATGTATTGAATATCTAATGAAGAGTAATATCTTCAATATAGGTTATTGGGTTATGGTGCACAGCTGGATCTGAATCAAGGATGAACCTTGGTTCTTGATAATATCTAATGATGGGTCAAGATCTTAAGGCTTGAAGTGAAGTATCTTTGTGTGTTTTGATCTTTTATCTGAATAAATGGCGCATGTTGTAGACTATAAATATGATGATCTAGGTATAATTGAAGTCTGGAATTGTTGTAAATATTAAATCATAATTTATAGATCTGTACAGGTTCACTTTAGAAAAGGTGCATATACACGTTGGTTCTGCATATCAAAAAAATGTATACATATTAAATTTTATTTGTATATCTAACTCAGGTTTTCCTTGAGAAAAGTGCTTATGCACGCAGGTTTGACACATTGAAGTAGCGTATATCTCATAAAATATGCTTTAGCCACTTTTGGTTGCTATTACAGTGTTCTGGGTTCTGGTTACTTTTTTCTGGTTACTGTATTTTGGTTACAACATTCTGAAAAGTGATTGATTGATTCAATTGTCGTTGGTGCAAAGGAGATTGATTGATGTAGATGCATTTGATGTTTGAATGATGTTATTGATGGATCCAATCTAAAAATTTATGAAACGTGGTCCTTGGAAGAAAAGAGAAGGTTTTAGCCTTCTACAGGTAGAAGCTTGCGTACTGGTATAAGACTGCACCATTACAAAAATTGTAAAAAGAAGTTTCTTATTAAAAAAAGATAGAGATGATTGCAGCAGGTGGTTTTCACCCACATTGGGTTTCCACCTTATATCTTGTGTTCATGTGTGATTTTCTATTCTGTTTTAATGCACTTGGTTACTATTTATATGGTTCTGATGCACCGATTAAAGATCAACATATGATAAATTAACTGAATCATAAGTTTGCAGGATATACATTAGTTTCCTTAAATACAGTTGCATATACATGCAAGTTCCATTAACTGAAGTAGTGTACATGAATCTGATTATGGAAATGAAATATTATTGACTTGCTAATACAGATTCACCCCCCCCCCCCCCCACCTCTCAGTATTATTTCCACATTGATGTTATATAGCCTTAATTAAAGTTAAAGGGATATGTGTTCTACAAATTGGTATCAGAGCAAAGGTTCAAATATGGATTGAATGGGCTTAGGAAATATAACTTAATATGAGTTGTAGTTCAAAAACCAGGCTTGGAGGGCTAGATATACGTCATAGGGAGGAGATTGTTCAAAGAAGGTTCAACACTAGACTTGGGCTGGAAAGAAAATAGGATCACAATGACAGAGTGGGCATAGTAATAGATCTAAGGTTCCAGAGAAAGGGAGTACAAAAATAAGGTTGTACAATAAGGGAAACATGATAATTATCTACAATAGAATAGATGTTGACAAAATAATTTCATATGGTTAGAAACAATTATAGTATATCTTTGTGAAGAGATTGAATAAGACTACTAGATGCAACAAATGAAGAAATTCAATTGGAATGATGATGACTAAATTTATGAATGACATAATCAAGATGTTGACTAGATGTCCTTGAAAAGCTTAATTGCATGATAATTGCAAAATCACATGGCTAATTGATATATCCATAATTATCAGGGGGAATATCTCAGCTTATATTTTGATATTTGAATGTTTTTCCTCAAAGTTTTGAAAGGGTTATTGTATGCTAATAAATAAGGGCATATGAATGATAAGATTGCAAGAGAATCATTAACCAAGAATTCTTATGCACTAATTTTTTTATAGTAAAATGATATGCTAGGTGCGTAAATAAATGTTCAATGCATACACTAATGAATGAGAATGCATATAGAATAAATGAAGACTTAAAGTATTATGTTGTCATAAGGAGATTATGATGACTAATAGTGGATTAATGATGAACATGTAACCAAGAATTGGTTGATTGTATGGATAGAGAAGATAATGAGGATGCTACTTAGAGTCTTGTGGGGGAAAGGCTATGGATAATAAAGTATTGATCAAACATTTGGTAAAGAGAGTGAAAAAACCAACCCTCTTTGAGACACCAACGAATCAAGTAGCATCCAGTGATTATTAACAATTATGCAAGTATGGTTTTAATGTGCTCGCAATATTGAGAGGGAATTGGGTAAGAAATAACTTAATGAAAATTTTAATACTGATAATGTGAATGTATGAATGGAAAGTAAATTAGGAGTTGATATTAGTTGTACTTTGGCTCATGTTAATGGTCACCTACTAATTCCATGTTACATGGAATAAATGAATTTTCTTTCCTTGATGTTTGTTGCCATATGACAAAGGATAACATGCTATGCCTATGATACATGTCACTAAATGGTTGTAATTTCTCATAAGGCCAGTTATTATTGAATTTAATAGATGTAGATAGAAAATGAGAAAGGAACAAGAAATACATAACCATAATAATGTGCATGATTGAGGCATTGTTTGAATGGATGGTGAATACATAATTTAAATGCACGCTAATGAATATTCACATAAAATGGATAGGCAAGCATCTGAAATAATAGAATTAGTATGACTTGTGAAATTAAGATCGTCTCAAGAAATATTGGGCATCACAAGTAAGCAAACTTGTGTGGTCATCTAATCACATATGATTGGACTACTAGAAAGCTCTAATAGAGGAAAACAAAGCTACAAAAGATGATGATAACAACTAAGTATTTTTAAAGCCATTACGTTAGATTTGATCTAATGGATACAAATCTAACTGCATAGGACTAACATGTTAGGTTCTAAGCTAGTGGAGTGAAGTGTTTGTGATACACATAAATATGGGATAGACCCAAGAGGAAATGACTAGCTTAGTGGAAAAAACTACTGAAGGAAAATGGAGCAGAGATGCTATAAATTTTGAGTTATGCAACATAAATAAAAGGGGGAAATTATTGAACCTCTTGCTTGCTAATGATTAATTAAAGATAAAAGAATTGGAATGATTAAAAAATATTTACATGCATGGGAAAGCCTGATGATTTCAAATTCCTACTAGATATCGAAGAATAAATAAATGAGTATAATGAGTTGGTTAATGATTTTATAATGTCACAACACATATTTTTAACCTATTTGATTAACAATAGATGTGGGATGAAGTGGTGAAAGGTACAAATTTCTCTCAATAATCTACTATTAAAACACCACTTATTTGAAGTGGTAGTTGAGACAACGGAGTCTCTTCAGCCATTAGAAAAGCCTTGAGAAACCACTAGTTGAGTATGCATAATAATGGAAACCATGTACATATGTAAATAAACCATGCTACAATGATTGGTAAGTACTAGGGATTCAAGTATTAAGGCTAAGGGTATGCTCTAGCCCACTTAACTAGTGCCATGAAAGATTCAATTGGGTAATATTGTTGGAAACCCTTCTATATATTAGGTATAACATGTGACATTTCTTTGTCCTTAAGACCTTGTTAGTACTAGCCCTGCCCTCAAACCCTAGATTCTATAACGTAGGTTGCAAATTCCTACTTAATTTGCAATATTAGTAATCTAGGCATTCCATTAGTGGAATGAAACTTAAAGGGGAATTCTCCCCTTCAATTAGAATAAAATATTTGGGGCTAGTGAACACCATTGTGGGAGACAAAATTCAAAATATTCCTCGCATGATGCTACTCATAGTTGTGTCACTATATATGATCTAGGTGGATATTGGTGGCCACCCACCTATTCCACCTAGACCCCCTAGTCAGTTTCATTTGTTTCCTTTTTCATCTCATCATTTACTATTGTTACCAGTTTTTTGGGTCCTGAACTTCCAGAGCAGTTTTGAACCCCTAAATGACCTTTTTTGGGGTCCGCAACAGGTCAGAGTTGTGGATTGGAGCATGCAGTGAAACCTGTAGTACTTAGAGATGCCTTTCCAAAAAGGTATCCTACATGCCAATTGGAGATAATGTGACCAAGTTACAACCCTAGGAAGTTGGCTACCCAACAAACCCTAACAGGGCCCACAAACTCTTGGTGTTACATCTCCCAGGGTTAAGGTTTTGGTTGTTTAGGGTTTTCTCATGTTTTCCAATAACAAATAGGACCTTGATCCTCATTGCAACACAATTCAAAGGCATGTAGCCGCCATATCTCTTCTCAGAGATAAGATATCATCGCCCAAGCTAACTTATTTCCATTATGTTTGTAAGCATAGTTCAATATTTTTCTATTAATTAAATGAAGTGTTTTTCTACTACATCTCTATGTTTATGATTATATCTGTAACTTCTTATGTTCCTGTTTAATTTTAGATCATTATAATAAATATTTTTTTTTAGACCCACAAATATTGTTTGTGATCCATGTTCATAAAATCCTCTTTCAATACTAATCCCATTGGGATAGCTCTTGGCTGATTTTTGTTGTGGAGTCTATGGTACTATAAAACACACTAACAACTATTGTCCATGAATAAATTAACGCAAATGGTCATGCCTCTATCCCAATGAGTGAATACTCTAACCCAATCAATTAACACATTGGAAACTAGTGTCTTTCCTCACTATACAAGTTAGAAATTTTTTTGATCATATTGAGAGGTTGTAAGGTAATCTTTATGAGGGTGGGAATTAGCTAAGGAATTTCACATCAAGCAAAAATAGAGAGAGACAAGCTAAAAATTATATCCTTAGTATAGACCCTCCCTTGGAATTTCTCCAAACACTAGTTTTGCGTTGTGCAATGTCCCCCCACTTGGTCCATAGGAGACAATACATAATTCTATGACCAATTATTAAAACAATACATTAGTTTCATTTTCCCATGGGTGGAAACCCAATTGGTGATCTTCGTGTTATGAATTATTATGTAAATTGTGAGATTAAATTTTAAAATCTCTAATGGGTTTACGCCTTTAAAAAAATAATCTATTTCAAATTCAATTGGATTTAATTTTAAAATTCTTTGTTGTCTCCATTACTTTTCTTTTACCCAATTCAATTACCTATTCTCTTCATTGTTGACAAATATATCTTTTAGATTCCAAAACTTAGGGAATGGGAAACTTCCTTTAATGCTTTGCAATGCTATAAAGGAGGAAAGTATTATAAATGTGAAATGCAATACATCATCCTCTTTTAACTCTGCTACTATGTCTCATCTTTGTAATATCATCCCTTAGGACCCTAAATAAGCCTCAGGTATTATTGTATATTTCCATTAATTAATATATATTCACACACTTTAGAACCAAATCATTTTTATCAACATGTATTAAATATTTTCACGTGACTATTAGGAAGAATGGGGGTTTGTGAATATGTGGGCATTGGACTATGTCGCTTAGGAAGGTAATAATGTCTAATTTATGTCAGAAGAAACTCCAATTTTATGTAAAAGAGGTAGATCCCAAAATTTTCATGGAGTAAAATACCCTCGTAATAATCTATTATATAAAGAGTTGAAATTACACTATCCCACATATATTATGGGGATGTGAATGTTCAATACCTATTGGTATACAATAGAGGTTAGTAAGTCCTATGAAAAACAAGGTGAAATATCAAAGACATATCATTGTAAAGTGATGAAGCATTTGTGGTGGTGCTCTTTTTCAAGTTGGATATTTCTGAAGATAGTAAAGACAATTATATTCATGTGGATGTTTCCACAATTGGGGTTTTACCACGTAAACTTTAGTGTCCTCTTCTTTTTCTCTTCTTTCTTTTGATTGACTAAATGTTGCTATGTTAGATAGGAGGTTACATTAGTAGTGTTGTGATTTCTTTATTATTATATGTATCTACATATTTTAATATTCTAACTTGACACCATGAAACCGACAATTTCTGTATCAACTCGTCGCTAGTTGAATTCCCCAAATCATTTGCAGATATATCTTTTTGTTATGTTTTTCCTACTACATTTTTTTTTGTTGAATCCATTTCAAATTGATTCTCTATCATGGAAAAAGAAAACATGACAAAGGAAAAATCCAATGCAAACAGTTACACGACTAGATCTGGGATTCCTTTTTGGTGTGCGAGTTTGCAGTCACGAATTCTATAGTAACTTCTATGTGGGAGGGTCTAATTCACATGTATCCCTCATCAAATAAATTTGAACAATACTTCGATGCCATATTTCCATTTGTAGGCACAATGGCATAATATGGTAGGACATGGATTGAAAGTTTTAGCATTGTCATTCATCTCATTGTTCAAATTGAGAAGCTAGAGGGTTTTTCGTGATAGATTATGCAGTGTGGCAATTGGTACTATTTTTTAATTGTTATATATTGTAGGGTTTTTTTATTTGTATCATTTGTGTAAATTATATTTAAATAAATATTAGTGCAAGTATATCACACTTCACATGCTATTAATATATTTTATAGTAATATTTAATACACATTTTTATTATATTGCCATATTTTATGTATTAATATCATATAATATTAATATTGCATTTTATGGTATATTAACATTTATATATTCATTTTATATGGTGTTTTTGATCTAATAATTATTATTATTATTATTATTTTTATTTTTTGTTTTCATCTAGATATTTATAGATAGAGTTCAAAAGAATTGGCCTTTTACTTTGTTTTTGCATGTCAACCTTGAACATTGGCAAGTAGTTATAGATCTATTTTTGTAGTTAATAAGTTGGGATCCTTTGCCTATGGAGGGGTGGCCATCTCAAAATCCTGAAAAATCAAGTTTGGTTAAGTGTTACTTTTATTACGTAGTTTTTTAATAAACTTAGTGATAAATAATCTTCTATGAAAATTTTTAATTGCAAACATATTGATCCAAGACAAAATAATATTCAAATAATAAGAGTTATTGAAATTATTTTGAGCTAATAAACTTTGAATGGTACTTTCTAATAGATTCACACATATAATTTTTTATGATGTACCACAATTATTTGTTTTATGCCACTTCTCTACATTTTGATAGTTCAAACTAAAACATTATATGCAATAAGTAGCAACCTAATGGAAAGAAGTAAATCTAACAGTCTTGTGTATTAGCCCTTATCCAAGCACTTCTTTGAACATTTCTTTCTGATTATCGTACTAACAATATTTTGGTATCATGGGTATCATAATATGGTATATTGGCATCATATTGCTTACTTTTTTTCTTTACATTCTTAGTTTTTTAGTTTCTCACTTTATTTATCATGATATTAGATGTAGTTTATATTATTGAATTAGTGGGTACTAACTATATTCCATAAAAGAGAAATATGGTTGATGTTTTCATAAGTAAGAACCTATTTCATTTGTTTAATAGTGAACACAAGAAACCTACCAATGCTAAAGACTTGGCTATATGGAAAGAACGATGTAAACATGTGAGAAGTATCCTTGGGAAAACTATACCAGACAATCTGTAAGAGCGTATAGAAAATGGAGATATCCTAATTGTAGTGTGGAAACCTTTAGCTTCTATATATAAAATATTGATAATGTTACTACCTATTCTCCATAGACAAAGGTTGTTGATCTACTTCGTTAAGAAGTCCTTACCTTGCAATATATTGTTGGTCAATTGCAGAGAGAGAAAACAAGACTAACAAATAAATATCAAGATTTGAAGGAATATTATGACTCCTTGTTGATATAGATGAGTAAAAAGGATGAAACCATAGTTTTAAAAACTGAAACCGGTGACCGAACCGGTCCACCTAATAAACCAAGTTTCAAACCGAAATTGGTCAAACTAGGACTAATCAGATCTTAATGAACTGGTCTTTAAAAAAATACATGAAATAATTAGTTTTTAATAATAAAAAAAACTAGTTTGAAGATTTAAAACCATGATTACAAACCAATAGATACAAAATATGCAAGGTTTTCTCATTAGTATACCATTTAAAGGTGAATATATCAAAATGGCACCGAGTGCAATACATATCAGCAACAAAATGCATAATCAATGAGGCTCCAAATGGCCTCTAGAGTTTGAAAACAATGTTCTAAGCTATGGGGCCACTGACCTACTACAAGTCTACATATCAGTAATCAACAACATGATCACTCCTCATCATGATCAAACTCATCATCACTACTAGATAAGAGATCATCAACATGATATACATAAATAATATGGCTCAGAGTTTGAGGACTCCTAAAACTCCTCTACAACTTTAGAAGTAGTAGTAGTAGTAGTAGAAAAAATAGACATCAAAACTAAAAATCACTAATCAACATGGTCACTCATGAAACTCGTCATTGATTCAGTGCTACTATAAATGGGATCATCAACAAGAGATATATAAATATCATCTAGCTCAAAGTCTTTAGACTTGGATTGCTCAACCTTATAACATGATAGAAATTGAAAAGGTTTAACATGCCTAACCAATGATTTTGGTTTCAGTGCAGGTTTCATATCCTCAACCTTATAATGTGGTATAAAAATATTAACATGCCTAACCAGTTGTTTTCCTTTGAATGAAGGGTACATTCTTGTTTAGACCATGGTAGAGGAGTTCAACAATCAATACCACCAACATCAACAAAGTTCAACAATCAATGCCACTAGCATCAAGGTTCTTAAAGGGCTTCATTCTCTTGATCAAATGCTAATCTCATACCCTCATGCATGATAGAATCGAATGGAAACATTGCAAATCCCCAAACCATGAAATCCTGAAAACCATTAAGTCTGTTGAATTTTGTGTGAAATCTAAAATTCTAGTTTCTCCATATCAAATCCAATGAGGTCAAAACCACTCTCAAACATCCTGAGTCATTTCATGGTAATGTTAAAAATTTAGGGTTGAAATGTGTCAAGTAAATGAGAGGGTATGCATTCTTTTTTTGGAGGGACTATTTTTGGAGGAAGACAACCCCAAATTTCCCACAAAACAACTTCAAAACTCACAAAGATGCATTATGTGGGGTCTATATCTGCCCTAGCAATAGATCGATAGGCTTATGATGGAATCGACCGATTTGACCATAAATTGGTCGGTTCCATCATAAACCAGCCGGTTTGGTCTGACTTTTGTGAAATTTGGGCGAAATGGACCCTTCTACCAAGTTTTTTGACTGGTTTAACCCGGTCGCCTAATGAATCGGTTGGTTTGACTGGTTTCTGGTTCAAGGCGACCAATTTTTAAAACTATGGATGAAACTAATCAAAACATGTAGGATTTCAAACATATCTTCAAGTTGTAGGTCATCCATTCATAGAATATTGAGACTAATGTTGAAAAAATGTAGCAAGAAAGGCTCAATTTGACTTTAGCCTCAGAGAAATTGAGTAAACCAAACTTCCACATCAGCGGGACAACTTGGAGGAACTTAATCAGTGTGACATGGATCTTGCTATTGAGCACTGGAGAAGGTATGTTATTTTCATTTACTTTGTCGACTTTTCTTTAAAACTCATAACCTCTTTACATCATGAGCTAGGTATATGACGAGATTATGATAAAATCTAGAAGATTTATATGTAAGGTGAAATAACTAATAAGTACCTTTTTCTATGCAGAAAGAGGAGAAACGGAAGACTTTCATCCCAAAGGAAAAGACAAGACAAAGTTAACTACTGTCCCTTCGACAGGGAACTGCATTCAAACAAGGTGATCCAAATTGGAGCATAACGGACACGAAAAGGAAAAGGAGATACCAAATCGGTGCAAGAGAACAAAGAGGATAACTAAGAACTAACAGTTTGGCGAATCCCTTAGGATCCTTTGATCCTGAGGGATCGCTACCTTAACAATCTTCTGTATCGTTGATATCTCTGCTCGGTTGTTATAAGAAGGGCCAGCACTGTTAGCATTGGGGAGGATTATTGTTATTTTTATGAAATTCTCCTTTATATTTGAAACTTTGATCATCGACTCTCTTTGAAGAGTGATTCATTGTAACTCTGTTTGATGTTTTAATATATAAATCTTGTTGTCGTTCTATCTTTGATTCTAGAGTAACCTTAAGCAGTGAGTCCCTGGAGGCTAAGGGCCTGGCCCTGGTGGATCACTTGCTCCTATACCATTATTTCCGATTCATGTGTGGTTTGATCTCTTTCATTTTCTCTGTTCAGTAATTTGATGTGCCTTTTTTTTTACATATCAGCTATGTTATATACTTGACTAAGTAATGTTATTCCCTGCAACAGGAATGCTATGTTGTTCATTCTAACTTTATATCGCATTGTTGTTTGTTTTGAAAATTGATATAACATTGTTGTTCCTTACAGATTGCCATTGCTGTCCAATTATAGATTAACCGTGTTGTATATTCCTAAATTGGCACTACTGTATGGTTTATTCTTAAAATGTGATTGCTATTCATTCGGGATTGTTGTCCCGTTTTGATCACAATTACTGTTACTTTATAGATATGATTCATACTTGTTGTATCGAAGCTCAAATTACTATTCCTTTCAATATTAAGAGTTTCGTATGTTTAATCTGGTTTGATGTACATTCATATTTGATCTAAGTTGTTGTTCGATATTTTATTTCTCTAAGTTGTTGTTCCATTTTTGTTTGTTGTTCAATTCATCTATAAAGTAAAGACTGTTACTTAATTCCTATAGGATATAATTACTGTTGCATTCATTTCTGTAGGTTAAGGTTTTGTTGTTCAATCTCATTTATAAAATTGGTTGTTGTTCCATTTCCTGTCATTTGAGTTAACATCGCTTTGGTGTGCAGAACAATTTGAGATTGTAGTGAACATCGACATATGTTGTCTAGTTCCTAGATTGATGGTCTTTTCCTTGAGTGCTCTCTAATTGCATCATTTTACAGAGGGAAGAGTTACCATTACTGTACCCTTGACTGATAAATTGGTGTAACTTTTTGAATGCATGATTTGAGTTTTATGTTTCTTTTTGTAAGTAGATTTTATTCCAAGCATCCGTTTACTCTTGTATTTAGAGCACTATACTACTAGCATTAATTTGACAAATGACCACCTCAAACTGAGTACACTCTTTGAGATAACAAATCTTTCTTAGATTAACAATTAATGTAGGGTAAATAGAGGTGAAAAAGACCTTTTTTACTGCTTGACATTTTGGCGCCGCTGTCGAGGAAGAGTGTAGCCATTTGTTTCTTTTCCAGATAGTGTAAGAACTTGTTAGGAGAGAATTGGGTTTTAAAAACGGAAGGTAAGAACCTGCGTATGGAGCATGTATTAGCCCTGCTCCCCTTCCCGCTTTCTTGTAGATTTGTTGTTATTTTTTGGGTAGAAATTAGCATTTGATTTGTATGCATGACTAAGCAGAAAAAACCCGAAAATAATCCTAAAACGCTACCCAAGTCTGATAAAGCTAAGGGGCCGGTGACCCTTGGCTGATCAACCTTTATAGACGAAATCCTTAAGAAAGCAGAATCTCAGCCTTCAGTAGGACCTAGAAAAGTTGCTTCTAGATAACCTACTAGTTCCCTTTAGGCCACAGGATCACCATTTGTAGCCTTTGCTGAGGTGCATAGTCAAATCAAAGAGCAAGATTTTCAAGAAATTGAGAATTCTAGCCCAAAATCTTTGCAAGAAGGGAACCTTAGCAACCTCTGTGAAGGGAGAGGAGAAACCGGGGAAATTGAAGAACCAAGATCTCCTCTTGGGATAATTTTGTCATTAAGCAGCCCAGATAAGGGAAGTGCTGCAAAAATCATCCATAACAAAGTTGAAGAACCTCAAGAACCAAAATCTCCCCAAACATTAGGAACTCTCATCATCCCAGATAAAGGAAGTGTTGTTAAGGCCATTCCTGTTGAAGCCATTCCCCCTCGTCAGCCTAGGAATACCCTCCTAGACATCCCAGAAGATTATTGACACATATTTGACCAAATGGCCCAAAACCAGCCAAACACCCAAACTTCTACACTGCAATATCCCATTGTGGACATTGTAGCTAATGCACCTATGAAAGAAATTCCTCTCCAGCATATCCCTACATTTCATGGCCTTACATCAGAAGATCCAGATGCATTCTTGTTTGAATTTGATGTGTTGTGTAGAGGATATGACTATACCACTAATCCCAAAAAGCTGAAATTATTTCCCTCTACATTAAAAGGGGTTGCTTTAGGATGGTTTATGGGGTTGGGTGGTGGTGTTATAAATAATTGGGATCAAATGAAAGAGGCTTTTCTAAAAAAATACCAGGACTATTATAGGTCTAGAGAGTTAAAAGATGAAATATTTCAGATGATAGCTAGACCGAATGAAACATTAGAAGAGTATGTTGAACATTTTCAGTATAATCTTCAAATATCTCCTTATACGTCATTACCCTTACCTGATAATGTATTAAAAACAACATTAATTAGAGGAATGAAGGAATAATGGATTGAAACACTAAATATTACGGGAAAAGGAGATATTGATCAGGAAAAGTTTTCTGACATTATTGATTTATGTATTAGGAGTTCAAGAGGTAGCACAAGACTAAAACTAGCAAAACATGATAGGTTTGCAAGAGACAACAAGATCTCTGCAGAAGGAGTAACTCATGCAGAAATTGGGAATTTATTAGAAAGTTTCAAAACTGACATATTGGGGACTCTGACAATGCAACTTGATATTATTGAGGCCAAGTAGAAACAAGCAGAGGCAAAACAAAATTTGGCAATCCCTTGTCCCAGATGCAGAAAGAAACACAGTCACAAAGAGTGTCCGTTTGATGGAGTTCAAGTTTGCGCCATTTTTACAAAAAACCATTCTACAGAGAGCTATTCCTCACTTCCTGGATTGAAAGAAGTATACAAGGAAGCGGAAGAAGATCCAGAACCACTGTACCTACTTAATCAATGCCGTCAATGGCAGCCACGACAATCAGGTATGTTCCCCGATCGAGCTTCCTCTTTTCAGCCTCCAAAATATCATGCTCAGCAAGATAATACTATGTGGCAAAATCAACCTCCATTCTCAAATTGGTCACAACAACCATTTCCTTCATCGTCCAAATGGCCCAATCAAGCAAGTCAACCCAATTGGCCAAATTTTCCCTATGCCCCACCATATTGGCAAAATAATGTATATCCAGCACAATGGTCCCCTCCTACTTCAGATTCAAGTCTGGCAAACAAACTGGAAAAAACTGATGAATCAGCCAGTAGGAACCATTCCGCTCCTTCAACCTACACTGCCAGCATTACAACAAAACCCCTAGTCTAACTTAATACCGCAACTCCCAGCCCAACCCAACCCTAATCCGAATAACAGACCGTCCAATCAATTCAAATAATTGAAACAATAGAGATAGAAACCGATCTAAGGGAGTGTAATGACCTTCAGTTAAGATCTAGGTGCATTATAGAAACGGAGGGAAATAAAACCACTCAAGTTGAAAATTAGTTACCTATAGAACAACTACTACAAGAAGAGGATGTGATCAGACATCAAACTCATGATCAAGTAATCACATCTTCTCCTCCATTCCTAAAACGATTAATTATACCTCGACCTATACAACATTCTGATTTTGACATTCTTCGAGAACTTAAAAATCTATACATAAAAATCCCACTCCTCTAAGCCATCCAAGACATCCCAATATACATAAAAACCATCAAAGAGATATGTATAAAAAAACCAAGGAGGAGAATAACAAATAACCCAACATTCCAAGTAGTTTCCACCTTATTTGACCTATTATCAAGAAAAGAAACACCCGTTAATATGAAGACCCAGGAAATCCAATAGTAATAATACAAGTCAATGGACAAACTTTTGCAAATGCCTTAGTTGACTTAGGGGCTGCAACCAATATCCTAACAACCACCACTTGTCAAAAACTGGGCATTACATTAGTAGAACCAACTTACACTTTATTAGAACTGGTTGACCGATCCGTGGTTAGGCCAGAAGGTACAATACATGATGTCATGGTATACATTGATTCCTAGGAGTATCCTGCCAACTTTCTAATAATAAACCCCAAAAACTGACTTGATGGACATCCATTGATTTTAGGCAGACCTTGGCTTGCAACCACTGATGCTTATATTAGTTACCGACAAGGTAGTATGGCCATAACTAGAGGGACTAATATCAAGAATCTAGCCTTATACCCTCCAACCCAACCAAGTGTCACAATAATAAGAACTAATAGACATCCTGTATCATACCTCACTGAAAATATTAGATCCCCATTAACAATAGAAGATGCCCTCGATTTCAAAGATCAAACAGAGGATGATGTCATTAACAACTTTCTTAGCCAGACTAAATCTACATCCCACATACAATGTCATATGATAAAAGCAGCATTTTATAATGAACTAGAAGAATATCCTCTCAAAGACATTCACGATCAAAAAATACCTACTACATCTGTATCAAATAGAAAAACTATAGAAATTCAGCCAGGAAAAAATTTAAACATTAATGGCAACCTGACTCTTGAACAAGAAGAGAAGCTAATCCAACTACTGAGAAAATACAAAGAAGCATTTGCATGGGATTATCCTGACATGAAAGGAATCGATCCCCAGTTATGTACACACCACATTTACATAGAAAAGGATGAAAGACCTATTCACCAACCACAAAGGAGACTTAACCCTCATCTAAAAGACATTGTAAAAGCTGAACTTAAAAAACTTTTAGATGTGAAATTTATTTATCCTATCTCTGATAGCAAATGGGTCTCTCCGCTTGTAGTGGTGCCAAAGAAGAATGGAAAATGGAGGATTTGTGTAGATTATAGAGAGATAAATAAAGCAACACAAAATTACCACTTTCCCCTTCCATTCATTGACTAGGTATTAAGTACTTTAGCAAGAAAGAAATTCTTTTCTTTCTTGGATGGCTTCAGTGGATACAATCAGATTCAGAGTGCCCCTGAAGACCAAGACAAAACTACTTTTACCTATCCTTGGGGAACATTTGCCTACAGAGTTTTACCTTTTGGCCTATGCAATGCCCCTGCCACATTTCAAAGGGATATCCTCAACATCTTTTGGCTCGAAGTATACATGGATGATTTTACACCATACGGAGATGATTTCAACCTAGCATTGGACACACTAGAAACAGTGTTGCAGCGATGCATTGCCACCAGGCTCTAATTGAGCCATGAAAAATGCTATATGATGATGACTGAAGAAATTATTCTAGGACATTATATCTCAGTAGCTGGAATACAGGTAGATCCAACCAAAATTCAAATAATTTTGTTAATACCTACTCCTACCGCTCAGACAGAGGTACGCAACTTTCTTGGATTTTTTGGTTATTATAGAAGATTTATAGAACATTTTTCTCATATTGCTGCACCTTTATATGCACTGACGTGGAATGTTGACTTTGTTTGGACAAAAAAATGTGATCGTGCTTTTGAGGATCTGGAAAAACTTGTGCCAATAGCCCCAATACTCAGAGCACCAAATTGGGACCTACCATTTCAAATTTCATCAGATGCTTTAGACAGAGCTATTGGAGCAGTCCTTGGGCAAGAAGAAGATAAGAAACCATATGTGATTTATTATCTTAGAAATAACTTGTCTCCTATTGAATTGAACTATACTGTGACTGAAAATGAATTTTTAGCTGTAATACATGCTATCAATAAATTTAGGCATTATATCACTGGATATCCTGTTATCTTATATACAGATCACTCTGCCATAAAATATTTAGTGAATAAACCAATCACAAATGGTAGAGTAACTAGATGGCTGATTTTATTGTAGGAATTTGATATCACAATAAAGGACTGGCCTAGAAAAGAAAATATTGTAGCTGATTTTCTCTCACAAATACCAAAACCAGTGGATGCAACAACGGTTGAAGATCAATTTTCAGATGAACATTTGTTCGTTGTTACTGTTAAAACACCCTGGTACGCTGATGTTGCAAATTATTTAGCAGTAGGAAAATTACCGAAACATCTGACCCCCAATGAACAAAAGCAGATTGTCCAGTGTAGTACTCGATTTTCTTGGATTGGGGGCTACCTGTTTCATACAGGGGCGGATATGCACATCATGAGATGCATCCGTGAAGATGAAATTTTTTACATCTTGAAAGCTTGTCACGACGGACCATTTGGCAGACATTTCGCAGATCAGAGAACTGGTCACAAGGTGTTGCAAATAGGGTATTATTGGCCCACAATCTTCAAAGATGCAAAGAAGTTCGTTCAAGCTTGTGACAACTGCCAAAGAGCAGGATGCCCTGGACAGTATGACGAAATGCCCCTGAACTTGCAGATAGTTATTGAACTGTTTGAATGATGGGCGCTCGATTTTGTTGGTCCAATTAACCCATCATCAAATCAGAAAAAATATATTTTGGTAGCAACAAAATATGTCACCAAATGGGTTGAAGTAGAGGCATTACCGAGATCTACAGTGGATTCCATCATACAGTTCTTTTTTAATATATTTGTGCGATATGGCCTCCCAAGAGATATAATTACGGATGGAGGACCACAGTTTGTTGGTAATAAAATTGCTGCAACACTAAAAAACTATCATATTCAGCATAAAATTACTACTCCATACCACCTATAGGCGAATGGTGAAGTAGAAAGCACGAATAAAATAACAGAAGCAATACTGACAAAAACCATTGTATCACACAGACGCGATTGGGCTACAAGATTGTCGGAAGCCTTGTGGGCATACAAAACAAGATGGAGAAGTACTACCGATTATTCACCATACCAACTATTATTTGGAAAGGAACCCATCTTTCCAATAGAATTCGAAATACAGACACTACGAACAGCACAAGGAGTCGGTCTAGATTTAAACGAGGCCCAGATTAATAGATTACAATAGATCAATGAGCTAGATGAAATCAGGATCTCTATCCTTCAACATACTACGTTAATCCAACAATAGCGAGCAAAATGGCATGACGCCCTCATTAAAAATAAAGTCTTCCACGAAGGAGATTGGGTGCTCCTATAGGATTCCAGGTTTCAGGATTTTTCGGGGAAACTTTAGACTCGCTAGCTGGGACCATACGAAATCCAGAAGGTACATGATAATGGCTCCATTACTCTAACCACCATTGATGGATCTGGACATACCTTTAAGGGAAATGGCCACCGAGTTTGATTATACCACAAACCACTTACTCAGGAATCCTTCTACCAGCAACTTCATGAAGACTCCGACATGCAAATTCTGGTTGAGGAAGAGAAATCTTCCTCACCTTTTGTTCATTAAGTAATTCGATTACTCTTACACATCGTACATAATTCTTTTGTTTTGCATATATTTTTGCAGTTATGTAACATTTGCACTTTGTTGTTCCTTTCGAAAGGAACAACATTTTCACCACTTTTCTGTTCCTTTTTCAAGGAACAACACTTCTGCACTTTGTTGTTCCTATCGGAAGGAACAACACTTCCTCCGTTCTACCGTTCCTTTCCAAAGGAACAACATTTCTGTTGTTTTGTTGTTCCTCTTCAGAAGGAAAAACACTTGCATTTTTTTGCTGTTCCTTTCCCAAAGGAATGACACTTTCGTTTTTTTGTTGTTCCTTTTCCCGAAGGAACAACATTTTCATTTTCTGCTATTCCTTTTTCCGAAGGAACAACATTTTAATTTTATGTTGTTCCTTTTTCTGAAGGAACAACAAATTTTTTTTTTCGTTGTTCCTTTTTCCTAAGGAACAACATTTTCATTTTTTGTTGTTCCTTTTTCGGAAGGAACAATATTTTCATTTTCTGTTGTTCCTTTTTCCGAAGGAACAACATTTTTGTTTTCTGCTGTTCTTTTTTCTGAAGGAACAACATTTTCATTTTCTGCTATTCCTTTTTCTGAAGGAACAACATTTTCGTTTTCTTCTATTCCTTTTTCCAAAGGAACAACACTTGCATTTTTTGTTGTTCCTTTTTTAGAAGGAACAACACTTTCATTTTCTGTTGTTCCTTTTTCCGAAGGAACAACACTTGCGTTTTCTGCTGTTCCTTTTTTATGAAGGAACAACAGTTGCATTTTTCTGTTGTTCTTTTTCGAAAGGACAACATTTTCACATTGTTTTGCTTGCACTTGTTTTCTTTGCTGCTGTTCTTCTTAATGCATAGTATTTTAAAGTATTTCTTTCCTTTTGCTTGCGATTTTGTGTGCAGTACTTGTTTTATCTTTTTCTTCTTTGTGTGTTTTATCATTTAGATCATTTTTGAAACACAGCTATACACCTATGTAATGAATACAAAAACTAGAGGATACTGAAATCAACAAATTACATAAAAGTCGCTATCTTCACAAGAAATTGCCCTGAATTGATAAGAGAAAAGAGGAAAGGACACAACTATTGATCACCTTGCTATCACTATTCTACTAATAATGATATGATTGGTTATCTTTATCATGATGGTTCCTTCTAAATTCCCATAATCCTCTTTGATCATTATTAAGGAATAAGAACAAAGGGCATATTTTTCTATTGAGATGTTAAGACTTCTTCCACCATCCCTACTCTTAAGGAGTGATAAACCACCCTTTGTGTATAAATAGGAAAAGTACTTTATGAATGAAAAAATAATAGAAAAATGTTTATATAATTTGCTAACATGGTTTGTTAGATGAAGGATAGGGGGTCTCATTAAAAGCCAGCCTACCATGATCATAAGGAAGAAATTGAAGTGGCATTCCCACTATGGCCACCACACTAGGGATATGATCCAAGAGGCACATCAGAAAATATAAAGAGTCCTTGGAACAAGACGTCTCATCACAAGCCGACCTGCCGACCTTTCACTCCTTCCTAGTGAATGGAATTATCATTTATCTGGTTACCAGCCAGCATAATGGCCTCCATTTTGACATTCCATAGCACTTTCCTAAGCATACACAAAGGATCATGGTTCCATGGGTGAAATAAACAACTCTGTCAAGGTTATGGACACCTATGCGCAACAGAGCTCTGTTGATGGTATTGAAGTCACATTCTTTATACACCAATAGAAATTATAAAACCCTTCTTCTATCTTTGTAATGGGTCAAATAAAATTATATATATAATTCCTCCGAACCTTTAATACATGAAATCTATTACAACCAATTATGACGGAAAAGGTTGATAATGACTGCATCGAACTTTTTGTGCATGTCAGCTATCCTATCCTCCAAATCTCGCATCATATCACAACATTCTCTTATTTATTAAGATATTATATTATATACCTTGATTTTGGCAATCTTCTCGTTCTTGTAAACATGGCATCTTGGTATACGTTGTTCCTTTCTGACTCTGTACCATGGCAGTCTAGCATGCCACTCCCTCATTTGATGGCTGAGGACGACCTATCATATTGCAGGGGGGGAGCAGGTGACCTCATAATTCACTGGCATACATGTCAGTCTATCATTCAAAGAATTCTCACTCAGGAATAGCAAGGCTTAATGGTATATTGTTTTCCAACTTGTATGGCTTGCTTTTCCAAAGCTATTTCCGCATCTTGCTCTACAACAATTAACAATAATTTGAAATTTGAACAAGCTTGTTGTTTCGTCATTTTCTCTATGGTTGCTAACATCTTGAACAACCTACTATTCCATTGTCGTCTCTGTGTTTTTAAAGTGTGCTAAGCATGGGAGGAAGATCAATTCGTAGAGAACCACAAGTGTTGACAGTCTATGATGCTGCACGAGAAATCCTAACAAGGGCAGGATGGATAGTTTATCTCAAGAAGAACCTCCACACCAAAGAAGAACCATAGGAGCACTCTGTTCATGATAAGAGCGCATCTGAAGAATTATTTGATGAGGAAGAAGAAGAAGAGAATCACTACATCCATGATGAAAGTGTATCCGGAGAGAAAAATGATGAAGATAAAGAAGAGGAACAATTTGTTCCAAGTCAAATACATCGAAAGAATTTTATGAAGAAGAAGGGGGGGAAGAAGAAGTTACCCAGGAAATAGTAGAACAAGCTAGGGTTTCTACCCCTGAACAACCTGATTAGCAGAATAATGGGGAAGCACTCCAAGAAGAAAACCAGGAAATTGGTCAAGGTGAAAGTCCAGGCCCAAGTAAGCGAACGACTGTTCCTTCCAATAAAACAGAAGAAATCAAAAGATTACGAAAGGAACAACAAAGACTACTTAACGTAATATCATGACTTCGAAAATAAATCAAGATTTTGAAGATGGGGAAGAAAGAAAAAAGGACCCCGGTGGTACAACATGCAACTGCTCCGACGAAACCCCTTAGGAAAAAGATTAAGAGGACTCAGGTCTAGCCTTCCGTTCAAAACTGAAAGGAACAACATTCAGTTGCTGCCCATGTCGAAATACAAACAAATAACATAACGGCCTGTGACAAAGAAATTCAGACAGAGGCACAGTCCTCTGAGGAAATTCGAACCTTAAATATGGAATGACGCAATAAGAATATTCAAGTAAACCTCCCACTTACAACTACTATATGGGATAGTGACCCGAGGATAGTAGCTCCACGAGAGGGTTTGGTGCGAGCCCAACAAGCAGTAGAGAAACATACAGAATAAATTGTCTCTCAAGAAAAGTATGAGGAATTACAACAGTAGCTAAGGGACGTCAACTTATCTGAAAGTCAGGCTTTTGAAGGATGGCGAAAGGAAGAAGAAAGAGTAAAAAAGGTAACTCATAGACTAGATGTAATCATCAAACAAATGGATACCTTATGCTCTTTGTATACTAACATTCTAGCATGTAGAGCACCTGCTAGGAATTATGCTTTATTTCTAATGTAAAGATATTTTCAATTGAAAATTAAAGCTCTCAAAGCAGGAGCACCTATAGAAATAAACACTATTGATGACTTCATAAATTGTTGTAATCCCTATGGGGTGAAGGTTCAGAGATTATTATGTGAATTCTATTTATATAACCTTGTGTTAGATCAAGAAACAGAGTATAATCCCAACCCTTTTGTTGGGGATGTCCAATTGCAGGCATTCATTTATTTTGGATTTAATCAAATAAAGTGGCTTAGAATTATGGGTGAGAGCTGAGCCTAGAGATCCATTGCAGTTATGGAATAAACATAGGAACCTAATGAGGACTCCAAGAGTGATTGAAACATTAGGACCTATTCATACAACATTCACTCGGAAAGGGATAGAATACTTTTTTACCATTAAAGACCTTTCCATTGCAGCCACCAAATTCCGATATCAGACTTCTATTCCAAACATCCAACACAGGGAACCATTTAACTATGAGAACTTTAAGTTAGCTGCTGATCACTTAGGCCTTTATGGTGACCTTATTTTGAGGGAAGCACCATCTTGGTTAGGCTGTAGGTTCTGAAGTCCAGTAATTTGGCATCCTACACTAGGATACCAAGCCTTATACGAAATGCCTGAGGGTTAGACAAGACATCTTTTTGAGCACCTAGCTAGGCATCATGGCTGTAGACCTCCTCATGAGATCCCGTCTCCAGCCTACTCCCTCACTGCCTTGCATGTCAACTACAATGTTTTCACGAGGGCATGAAAAAGGGTAAGTAGGGGGGTGTGTTGAGCACTGGAGAAGGTATGTTATTTTCATTTACTTTGTCATCTTTTCTTTAAAACTCATAACCTCTTTAAATCATGAGTTAGGTATATGACAAGAGATTATGATAAAATCTAGAAGATTTATATGTAATGTGAAATAACTAATAATTGCCCTTTTTATATGCAGAAAGAGGACAAAACAAAAGACTGCCATCCCAAAGGAAAAGACAAGATAAAGTTAACTGTTGTCCCTTCAATAGGGAACTGCATTCAAACAAGGAAATCCAAATTGGAGCATAACAGCTAGGAAAAGGAAAAGGAGATAACAAATCGGCACAAGAGAACAAAGAGGATAACTGAGAACTAACAGTTTGGCGAATCCCTCAGGATCCTTTGATCCTGAGGGATCGCTACCTTAACAATCTTCTGTATCGTTGATATCTTCGCTCAGTTGTTATAAGAAGGGGCAGCATTGTTAACATTGGGGATGGATTATTGTTATTTTTCTGAAATTCTCCTTTGTATTTGAAACTTTGATCATCGACTCTCTTTGAAGAGCGATTCGCTGTAACTCTGTTTTATGTTTTAATATATAAATCTTGTTGCCGTTCTATCTTTGATTCTAGAGTAACCTTAAGTAGTGAGTCCCTGGAGGCTAAGGGCCCGGCCCTGGTGGATCACTTGCTCCTATACCATTATTTCTGATTCATGTGTGGTTTGATCTCTTTCATTTGCTTTGTTCAGTTATCTGACATGCCTTACTGTTTTACATATCGACTCTGTTATATACTTGACTAAGTAATGTTATTCCCTGCAACAGGAATGCTATGTTGTTCATTCTAACATTATATTGCATTGTTGTTCTTTTTGACAATTGATATAACATTGTTGTTCCTTACAGATTGCCATTGATGTTCAATTACAGATTAACCGTGTTTTATATTCCTAAATCGGTACTACTGTATGGTTTATTCTTAAAACGTGATTGTTGTTCATAAGGGATTGTTGCTCTATTGTGATCACAATGGCTATTACTTTATAGTTGTGATTCATACTTGTTGTATCGAAGCTCAGATTACTATTCCTTTCAATATTAAGAGTGTCTTATGTTTAATCTGGTTTGTTGTACATTCATATTTGATCTAAGTTGTTGTTCTATATTTTATTTCTGTTAGTTGTTGTTCCATTTTTGTTTGTTGTTCAATTCATCTCTAAAGTAAAGACTGTTACTTAATTATTGTAGGATATAATTATTGTTGCATTCATTTCTATAGGTTAAGGTTTTGTTGTTCAATCCCGTTGATAAAATTAGTTGCTATTCCATTTCTTCTCATTTGAGTTATCATCGTTTTGGTGTGCAGAACAATCTAAGACTGTAGTGAGCATCGACATATGTTGTCTAGTTCCCAGATTGATGATATTTTCCTTGAGTGCTTTCTAATTGCATCAGTTTATAGAGGGAAGAGTTACCATTACTGTACCCTTGACTGATAAATTGTTGTAGCTTTCTAAACGCATGATTTGAGTTTTAGGTTTCTTTTTGTAAGTAGATTTTATTCCAAGCATCCATTTACTCTTGTATTTAGAGCACTATACTACTAGCATTACTCTGACAAATGACCGCCTCAAACTGAGTACACTCTTTGAGATAACAAATAATTCTTGGATTGACAATTAATGTAGGGTAAATAGAGGTGGAAAAGACCCTTTTTACTGCTCGACACTTTCCACTCAGTTAGCTCAGTAAATTCGAGTTAGTGGGCTTGGATTTCAGTAATGCATGTGTGATTGCTAAATTTTAGCAATCTAGTTCAGTTATTTTTCAGTTGTATTCATTGAATTGACCTCTGACTATTGATAGAGTCAATTGAAGGTTAGTTGTGCAATGGGACAATAGTCTGACTTAGATATCTATCAATTAATTGATAAATCAGCCCAAAATAGATAATGTATGCATGGAACTCTAATTGCTCAGCTAAAGTGGAGATTACGAGGTAGTGTAACATGAGTTGTAAACTAGTTTGAGTGTACACGCGTTGCATGAAGTCAGGAGA
Organism: Pinus taeda; assembly: GCA_000404065.3. NCBI lineage: Eukaryota > Viridiplantae > Streptophyta > Pinopsida > Pinales > Pinaceae > Pinus > Pinus taeda. The sequence goes on from APFE030373767.1 coordinate 40,008, forward strand.
TCAATCCTTGGGAATTGCACAAGAAATTAGGAGGAAATTCCTATCGTTTAGGAGCTAATTTCCTCAGGAATTGTGCAAGGAAATAAGAGGCTAGGTTAGAAAGTAATTGGCTAAGTGTTGGCTAGAGTTTCTCATTTAGTAGAGAGAACAATTATTCTTTTGTAGGTTGAGCTTAGAGCTAGAGCTAGTAATTGTAATAGTTTCTCTATTCAACTTATTATTGTAAATAGGCTTGAGGGGATTTTCCTAGCTGGGTTCCCATAGAAATCACTGTGTATTTGTGGTTTTTTCTTATTGCATGTCTATGCGCGTTTCTCTAAATTGTGATTTTCATTCCACAAATAAGTAGAGTAGAATCGTGTCTCATGTTTTTTCAGTTTGAAAGATCGATCGATTGCAATTTCTATAAAATTTATACGTGGTATCAAAGCCCTAAACTCACATTAAAACTTGTATTTTGAACTTCTCTCTTAGGAATTTTAATTTTGCAGCTTCAATGCATCAATTTTTATTCACGACGGGAGATTGTCTTTCGATGGACTGATATTGGAGTATGCCCTAGACGGTAGCTCAAATTTCATATACTAGAAGGAACAAATGGAATAAGTGCTCGATGATAATGGTGTGTTATAATATTTTAAAAATAGCATTGCACAACCTCTACAGTGGGATGCACATAGATTATCCCAATGGAAAAAGGATGTTTCAAAGACCAGGAGAATTACTCTGGAAGGTTTGAGAGACCAAGTGGTCTCAAATTTCCATGAAAAAGAGACACCATTTCAATGTGGAAGACACTGAATTGGCTATTAAAAAAATAAGTGACCATAGAAAACTGGCCCTGAAAGACAAATTTCAAAACATAAGGATGCAAAAGAATGATACCATTTTGTAATATCTTTCCACATTTACTAAAGTTTATGCTAATATTGGAGGGGTTGGGGTGAATGTTTCATAATATGACCGGTTGATCCTAGCTCTTCTATGCATTCCGAAATCCTCATAGCTACCAGGACTTTGTGAATGGAATGGTGAAATTACCAAATTGGGAAAGATTTTGTTCCGATTTGGTTCAAGAAGAGTTCAAGAGAAATAATAGATATGTAACTTCATCTAGAGAAAATGATGAATATAATTTTTACTTGGTTCGAAAGGGGAAGAAGGGAAAAGGAAATAAGAACCCAAGAAAACCTGAATCTAGCCAAAATAATGGAAATAAGAATGACTTGAGAAAGATAAAATGATTTTATTGCCATGAATACAAGAACTATGCAAAAAAGTTATGCACAATAAGTCTTCCAAGAAGCCTTATGGAGGATTAGGAGGTGAAGCATTGAATTCACAATTTGAATTATAATTCACCCTAATAGCATGCATGGTCAACACTATTATGGGGAGCATGTGGTACCTTGATTTTGCTGCCTTCTTCCATATGACAGGTTGCAAGAATTTTTTGAGTAGCTTGGAGGAGAAGGATCTCCATATGCATATTGAAATGGGGGATGATGGGAGTTACAATGCTACAAGAATTGGTATTGTCACCTTTGAGAGGGAGAAATCCTCTCCTCTTTTCGTCAAAGATGTTATGTGTGTACCTAGGTTGAAGAAGAACCTGATATGTGTAGCAATATTAGAGGATCGTGCTTATAATGTTATTTTTAGTAAGGGAAAATCCTTTCTACGACACATATCTATAAGGCAAGCAAATTAGTTCGAAATTCGAGTGACGAATTTGTTAGCCTCTTGCTCATAGCAGGTGTTCATCTTTCATGATTGACATTTTTACATGCTAAATATGTCATGCTCTATAGGTTGCAATGTTCCATATTTGATACTCAGGCCAAAGAAGTATCCATGAGGGTCTGCCAGCCTAAATTCCCCTGCTGTATTCTAAATTTTGAGGAGTTATTCCATTTTTGAAGAAACTACAATTAAAGGGAGATCCAAACAGCTTAATATTGGTCTCCCAAGGTTTCAATTTCCTGTTATAGAATATAGAGAATCATTATCTGTCCAAACAGCTTAATCTGGGCAGATTCTTAGATAGGTAGAGAAGCAAGGGTGCTCAACAGCTTAATCTGAGCCCCTGGATGGAATAAGTGTAAATATAGGTAGGAGGAGAGTAAATAAAATAAAAAAGTTGAAAAGATGGGTTTGCTAGTTCAAGTGCACCCAAACCAAAAGAAGAAACAATGCTAGGTAAAGTTGGCTGGGTAAGCAGTTTTGTGGTTGCAGAAATCAAAATATGTGATCCATTTCATATTTTTGTGTCATATCTATCTAGATCAGAGTTTGGTGGCACTTTCTCATGTTGATCATATCAGGCAAGGCATCTCTAACTCCCCTCTCTTCTTATTTCCTCAAACTCATTTACTAACATCCCCTCAAGGACCTTGGGATCTGCCCGAGAGTCCCTTTTTCATTCCAGTTTGCTTAAAAGCCAAGTTGACATCTAAATTGGCTTATTGAAAAGAAGCCACATTTCTTGTGTAAAAATAATCTTTGCGCAAATCCATCATTCACCTTACATTCTCGCTCCACCAAGTCATACTAACTCCTGACCTTATTATTTATCTCCCCAAGTCATACTAACTCCTGACCTTATTATTTATCTCCCCAAGTCATTCCTCTATCCCCTACTATGTGAAAGCTATATAAAAAACCCAAAAATATTTAATATCCCACCCTATGGAAACTATAGCCTAATAACAAAAGTCAGGGAAATACTAGGTCCATTTGGGGCCTTAGTATTAGCCCTTCCACGTTCATTTCTCCCCTGGGATTTGTTTAAACCTTTGGATAAACACATAACCATGCTAAACCCCTCCCCCGCGCATGCATAACCTTTGGATTTCATTGATATTTGGTCAATGAATAACCATGACCCCGAGCGCGCGTTTAAACCTCAAAACCTAAAGTCTAAAACCCACCACCGCCGCGAATAATCAAACATTTATCACAAGCACATTTTGATTAAACCCCGCTTATCTTCCTCTCCCGTCCGCCGTTGGATCGTCTCTCCAAGATCTGACGGCCCTCATGCATATTGGGCACCCTTATATGACGGCACAATAGTGCCCGATGGTCGACGGTTTCACCGTCGTACCCCGAGACACTTGGCGGCTTTTCATTGCCTCGCGCCGCCCCTAACAGATACCGCCCCCGTACCAAAAGCGGTCCGACGCAAACCGCTTACTGCCCTTCCCTGTTGCCACTTTGTCGCATGACGATTCCGCCACCTCAGCGACCACTGTGCTGCGCCCTGCTGCGTCACCCTGTTGTCGTCATCATTTGTACTGGGTCCCACTGCTGACGTCATCCGTCGTACCGCTGACATCATCCGTCGTACCGCTGATGTCATCAGCCGAAAGGAAAATGCGCAAGAGCGAAATCGAGGCTTCAGAGGCCCATAATTAAATTCTGAGGCAGTTTTCGATGCGTGATTAGCGCTTAGCGAGAAATAGGCCAAAATGGGGAATCTTTGGGGAATATTTTTTCTCAATGGCTGTTTTTGCCGTAAAAGGGCCAAAAAGGGGAAATTTAACAGTTTTTACCACATCAGAGAGAGGAATAAGCCCCGATTCAATCAGAGTATCAGTGAAGCGGCAGAGAGTATTAGATCAACCATATCAGAGCTGGGAAAGCATTAAAGACCATCGAAACCAAATCAATGCATACCAGGATAGGGTCACAGGCCATTAAAACCGAATCATAACAAATTAAATGGGAATCACAATCACCTAAGAGCAACAGAACCAAGTAAGTGGTGCAGGTGAGAAGTGAAAAGCGCATCAATTGCAGATTGGACAAGCAGAGTTGCCAGAGGACGACAGATAGCCACATTTTGAAATAGCTACCCCCAACGCAACATTAGATAGATATTTTCATTACTTATAAGACAAGTTAGGTTAACTGCATTTATTTCCTGAAAAAATATCTTCTAGCATATCTTTGTTGTAGATATTTTGCCTATAAATACAACCCTAAACAATGTAATAAGGGTTGGTGGGTTGTTTGGTTGATCTCTCATTTTGAGAGCTGCACTGTAAATATTGAAGAACTTCTGTAATCAAAGATTGTTGGAATACTTGCATCTGAACTGGCTGGTTGTGTTTTCAATGGCTGAAGAAATTGGCATGGAATTCTCGTGCTTGCTCATGGTTCAATCAGTTGTCCCTCCCTTTGTTTATCATTTTATACATAGCTGTATCAAATACATATCATAATCTAAGTTGCAGGAAAAAAAGAATAGACCAGAATTGGTCTTACACCCTCTGTGCCCAATTCTTGCAACTTTCCATGTTTTCCTCCGAAACAGTGATGAATATGCATTCTTAATTGCGCCTATTTAAACTGTTCCTTTCACATATGAATGTTGTCTAGGAATTCTTCATTGCTCCCAGATATCACTCATCCACTTTCCCTCTTTGGCTGGATGAGAGATTCTTAATTGCCTCTTATTCCCTAACTTCCATTTCGCTCTTGTTCCAGCATAAAATCATTGTGCCTTGTGTGGCTATCCTTCTCTATATTCCCCTCTTCTAACAGAGAAAAACACACCTCAGTTCAGTCATGACTCAATGCCCAATGGTTTGAACTTCTCACTCTTTGCATATCAACTCAGTTTGAATAAGATAAACCATCCCATCAATCAAAAAACAAATCAAACCCATGTGCCTCATATCTAGCCTAAAATCACCCCTTAAACAAAGTTAAAATCCTGAAGAGAGAGCCCTCTCTCACTGTTGGTAGGCTAGGACCTGCAGTCCAAAGACTGGTTTGTGGTTACCTCGGCCGTATTCCCTTAGGAGTCAAAGGGAACAACCTAAGTGATAACAGGATCTATACAAAATTGAGGTGGTAGATTGCATTTCATTGTGCAGTAAGGCTGAAAAAGTCTAGAGTCGAGATATTGGAGAACTCTAGCATAGGAGGTTCAATCATCTATGCCATGGTGCCTTAAATATCATGCAACAAATTACCACCAATCTCCCTAAAGGCTCCCTTGACTAGCATGATTTCTGCAAGGGTTTCACATTAGGGAAATATGTCAAATCCACTTTGAATGATCGGGATAGAAGAGTAGATGAAATCTTGGAGCAAGTCCACTCTAATGTTTGTGGACCCTTTCTATAGCCTCCACAACAAAACATAAGTACTATGTTATTTTTATTGATGATTTCTCTAGAAATTTTTGGATCTTCTTCATGCGAAAGAAGGATGAAGTTTTCTCAAAAATTTTTGAATTCAAGGCATTAGTTGAGAAGGAGATTGTGAATAAGGTGAAGGCTCTCAGGAGTGACAATGGAGGTGGATTTGTTTCACATGCCTTCAAGTATTTGTGTGCCAAAGAAGGTATTTGAAGATAACTGATAGCACCTCATAACCCATAGTAGATTTGGGTAGCAAAAAGGCATAGTAGGAGCATAGTGGGAGAAGCAAGATCCATGTTAAAAGATCAAGGGTTGTCATTACATCTATGGGAAGAAGCATGCCACACCACAGTCTACTTGTAGATCCAGGGTCCTCATAGAATACTTGGTATGATCACACAATAAGAAGATTTCTCTAGGAGAAAGTCTGATGTATCTCATTTTAGAATTTTTGTAGCTCCAATTTATTGTCATGTCTCCAAGGATTCGAGGAAGAAACTTGAGTCTACAAGAGAGTTGGGAGCTTTTGTAGGATACACTAAAATTCCACACAATTACTAGGTGTATTTACCTTCACTAAGATGACAATTGTAAGGAGATATGTCAAGTTCGATTAGGAGAAGGCTATGAGATGCTCTCTAGAATGATAGTTGAGTATCCCACCAAAGCAAGAGCTTATAGCTCTAAAGGAGGAGCCTCAGGATGAGGTTCAAGAGGTTTTGGAGAAGCCACATGTAGAGGAGTAGGCAGGAGGTAGAGTGGATGCACCCCTTCGACCAAAATCTTCTAGAGAGGGGATAAATAGAACTAAAAAAGTGAATAGATTGTTACAAGATACAAGAGAGAATGTGGGAGCCCCCACATCAATACATAGGTGGAGGAGACCACCTGAGAGGTAAATTTTTTACACGGTTCTTGTTGGCACGAAAGAGTCATCAGGGGAAGACCCTGGGTTTAAGCGTAGGGAGCCAACAATGGTTTTTTGTAGTCTAGGTTGACGTTGGAATTTTCACCTTACCCAAGGTGTCATGCGGAAAGAGTTAATCTTGCAGACAAAACCAACCTCCCTAGAAGCCTAAGACTTTCTAGTGACAAACAAGACAATTAAGAGCAATCCTTCTCTAAACATGCATTATCATACGAG
>APFE030373791.1:0-11693 GCA_000404065.3 Pinus taeda
AAAAGGATTCATGTGTTTATGCCCTTTTCACCCTCCTAAACAATCTTTCCATTCCGCATTATTTCAAATTTAATTGCTAGACTTTTCGCCTGTCTTGCCTCACAAAGTAATTTGTGCCTTTGTGTTAAGTTCTCTACTCATACTGTTCGTTGGTCCCATATATCCCAGAAACTCGGTCATTTATCAAAAATTTCTTCTTGTTTCCATATTTATTTACCTAGCCTAAAATCAACATTCACTGTAAGTAACCTCAGACCATATCATTTATTTATTCACTGAGCATGACACGGAGAGAGCCCTCTCCTGTTTTGGTAGGGCTAGCTACCAGAGTAAGCGTGGTTTGTGGTTACCCTGAATTTTGCCTTCCTTCAGCCTAAGGCAGATTTAGGTGCTAACATAGTGGCGAATCCGCTGGGGATGAAATTACTCCCCTTACTTCTTGATAATTCTAAGCTTTCGGATTATAAGTTTAGGATTTGATAGGCTGAGTAAGTTGGTTGTGTCCTTTGATTTTACTTAATAGCACACTGACTTCTAGAAGATATACCAAAGCTAATCCAAATCCAGATCCTTCGCACATCTACAAAAATCCCAATTTCATTCCAAGACTTCACCGTCAAGAGAGCTCTATATCTCTCGTGTTCAAATCCCATTCATGTCCTAACATTTTTGAGTATCTTGAAGAGCTAGATTTTGATGAGCAGTTTGAAATATCATTATTCGAGACCAAATCCGAAAGGGCGGTTGACTCTACTGTCCCCAATCCACAGTTTCTTGTAGACTTGGAGACTGAAAGGGCTAACCGGTCAATTGATAATTACATTGTGGCACAGCTTCAAACTCTAATTGCTAGGCCCTACAAACAGCGCACACTCCTCCAACACCTCCAAGGCCAAACCCACCAAGAGTGATGGCTGCTCGTTTTGCACCTCTTGTTTTGCCTCAAGTTTTAGATGATATGCATGCAGATTATTAAAGAAAAATCTCGTTTTTTTATGGCACTCCTAACGGCATTACCGCTCAGCAACATGTGGACAGAATGGTAGATTTCTATGAACTTCACGAGATTGATGCAGAGAATGTGGCAATGAGACTCTTTGTACAGACATTTGCAGGTGAAGTGAGGAAATGGTTCAGAGGTTTGTCGGTTGCACATATCACTACCTTGGCCGACCTTTAAAGACAATTTTTAGGCCGCTGGGAAGTGAAAAAGAATCCTCTTCAAATTCTGGCTGAATATGAGAAAATCAAACGAAACGTTGGTGAGTCGGTTCAAGAACACTGCATTAGATTCAATTCAGTTTATAATGAAATTCCCGATCATCTAAGGCCACCTGTGGGGCTAGCCATGGTGAAGTTCCCGGATGGTTTTGATGCTGACATGACTTATCAATTAAGAGAGAGAGAACTGGCCACAATGGAAGACATGCAGAAGATAGTGGTCAGCGTTGAAGCAAATCTGTTGACCAAGAGGGCTAGAGCAAAGACAGAGAAGAAGGTCACCATAAAAGAAGAATCTTCCTCGGTAGATCAATTACTCCGGAAGGTAGAGAAGATGCTTGAAAGGGTGAAACTTGACAAACCTGAGCCACAAGTTAGAAATCCTAACTTTTGTGGCTAGCAACAGCCACAATATAGAATAAGGCAGAGAGATCAGCGAGTCCAAGAGCAGACAGCACAGCAGCCAGTACAGCCACCTTTGCAGCAAAATTTTGTGCATGGACCGAAGTCAGATGAGGACGGGAATATAATAGGTGAAGAAAACCACTTCTTTACTCCTGATGATTTGCCTATTTATATTACCGAGGATGAGGAGTATGCAGAAAGTCTGGTTGTACACAAAGATGCAGATTTCATTCTAGCAAATGACATCGTTTTGGAGGAAGAATCTAATGAGTACCAAAGAGGCTATATGAATGCTCTGTCCGCCCAGCAGTAGCGGTATTCACTTAGAAACAGAGACATGCCAGTTAAACCAATTCAGAAGAGGAAGGACGGTGAGACATCAAAGAATGATTCATCAGTTACACAAAGGAAAGGAAAGGAGGTGGTTGGTCCGGATAGCAGCAAATCACCATCAGCAGAACAATCAAATCAACCAATTGCATCGAAAGAAAAGGAAAGGAAAGAAATCCCAGTCAAAGAGGTAGAAAAGATTCCCGCTTTTAATTTAGAGAATGAAATTTCTAAGTTGAAGGTATCCATTTCCTTGACTGGAATAATGAGGAACAGCAGTTATAGAAGTCAAGTGTCCAAAATTTTGAATGTTGACCCAATTTCTGACATGGTGAATATCGAAGATGATCAACCTGAAATGATTTTTGGGCCAGTATCGAATGGTGAGTCTCCTGATAATGATGTGCCACCTTTTTATATCAGTTTAAGATTGCATGATTTTGTGTTACATAATGCCATGTTTGATTCCAGAGCTTCTCACAATCTCATGCCCAAGGCTATCATGGATAAGCTGGGTCTGGACATCACCCGGCAATACCATGATCTCTATTCATTTGATTCCAGCAGTGTAAGATGTATCGGGCTCATCAAAAACTTGGTTGTGAGTCTGGATCAACTCCCAATGAAGAATGTTTTGATGGATGTTGTTGTAGCAGATATTCCTCCCAAGTTTGGCATGCTTCTTTCCAGGTCTTGGGTAGTGAAATTGAAAGGGACACTACAACTAGATTTCTCCTATGCAACGATTCTAGTGTTTGGCCAAATGAGGAAACTGTATCGGGAACAAAATTTGAAATACATGATCACAAGCAAGGAGAAACCAATAAATCATCCGATTAATTATGTACGTACAGATTTAGAGCCTTTTGTTTTGTATTTTGATAATTTCAATGATATCGATAGTCAGTTAGTAGAAGCAGATGATATTCCGGAATAACAGAAAATTTCAGAGGAGTTTTAATGAAAGAAGGACAAGAACAACAAAACACCATTGAGCGATCAACTGAAAGTAATGGACAACAAGCAGACAAGGCACAACAAACAAATTTTCAACACTTGCAAGAGGAGGAAGAAGGTTTGTGGACCATGGATTTTGATGGAGCAGTGGGAAATGATGGCACTGGAATTGGAATTTAGGTACGCAGTCCTCTCTCCGCACCGAACAAAGTGCCTAGTAACGTGCGGGTATGCTCTTACAAGTTAGCCTTTGATTGTTCAAATAATGAAGCTGAGTATGAAGCTCTGATTGCCGGTCTAAAAATTCTAAGAAAGCTGAATGCTAAGAGGATTTCAGTATATGGTGACTCCGAATTGGTGATTAAGAAGGTCAAAGGCAAATATCAAGTAAAGCATCCTCGGATGAGGGCTTACCATAATGCAGTTCTAGACATCCTAAAATTATTTTCAGAATATACCTTGACATGTGTGCCTCGTATACAAAATAGTATTGTTGATGCTCTTGCTAAGGTAGCAAGTAGTTTGAAGATCCCAATTAACTCTAGCAATAAATTCGAAATCCATGTCAAGCATTGTCCAACCGTTCTAGACAATCAGAGATATTGGCAAGTTTTCCAAGATGATGAGGTGATTGATGATTTTCTACAACTCAAAGGTAAGTTCAAAGAAACCTCAATTGATGTAGAAAATGACGATGGTAAAGGTAATGGTACAGATGATGTGCAGATCAATGAAATGGACGTGTTGCAGCTGAAGAATAATGTTATTCCTAAATGCTTGATACCTTTAGAAGAACTCTTTGATCAAGATGATGTAGCCCACAAACCAACATTGCAGCCAACAGAGAAGGGTGTGGAAGAGGTCAATGTCGGAACAACTGCTAATCGTAAATTGGTAAAACTGTCTAAAGCATTGCCACCAAAAATAAAGGACAAATATATCAGTTTGTTGTCTTCATTTGTAGATGTGTTTGCTTGGGACTATTCTGACTTAAAGACATATGATACCAATATAATTCAGCACACTAAACCCATCAAGCCCAATCAGAAACCATTCAGACAGAAGTTGAGAAGGCTAAATCCAAAGTTGTTGGGATCTATTGAAAAGGAGATAAACAGGTTGTACAAATCAGGAATCATTGTTCCCATCAGATTTTCGGATTGGATCTCTAATTTGGTGCCCGTACGAAAGAAGACAGGTGAGCTTCGCTTGTGCATTGATTTTAGAAATCTCAATAAAGTTTCGTTGAAAGATAATTTTCCACTGCCCAAAATGGACCATATACTTCAGCAAGTAGTGGGAGCGTCTCGTATGTCACTACTTGATGGTTATTCCAGATATAACCAAGTTTTTGTCCATGAAGATGACCGAGACAAGACGACATTCACCACTCCATGGGGAACTTTTCATTATGCTAAAATGCCTTTCGGTTTGAAGAACGCAGGTGCCACATTTCAGCATGCAATGGACTTGGCTTTCACAAATGAGAAGGATGTCTTTTTGGTTGTGTACCTTGATGATTTGACGGTGTTTTCCAAATCTGATGAAGAACACATGTACCATCTAAAAACTATCTTTCAAAAGTGCAGAAAATATGGCTTGTCGCTGAATTCGAAAAATAGCTTGTTCACTATGGAGGAAGGCAAACTACTCGGGCACATTATTTCAAAAGATGGCATTCGTATTGACCCAACACGTGTACAAGCGATTCAACAAATCGATCTACCCCGGAATAAGAAAGAGATTCAATCTTTCAATGGTAAGATGAATTTTCTACGCTGCTTTGTACCTAACCTTGCTGAGAACCTAAGAGAGATTACAAACATGCTTAAGAAGGACAACCAAGTAAAATGGATGGAGGAAGCTATAAAATCTTTCAATTTAGTCAAATTGGCTCTTTCTTCAGCGCTAGTGCTAGTCAGCCCGAACTATACTCAGGATTTCATATTGTTTTCATTTGCTTCGAAGCACACTATGGCAGCTGTGTTATTGCGTAAAAGAGATGATCATGAAAGACCCATTGCATTCTTTAGTAGAAATATAAAAGATGCTGCCTTAAAATACAACATCATTGAGAAGCAAGCCCTTACACTTGTGAAAGCATTGAAAGATTTTCGGGTATATATTCTACATTCTCATATTTTGGCCTATGTTCCTAACGCTGCTGTCAAAGATGTTATAGTGCAGACTGATCCAGAAGGAAGATGAGGCAAATGAATTGCAGCTTTATTGGAATATGATGTGGAAATAAAGCCCAGAAAGCTTGTTAAAGGACAGGGATTGGCAAAGTTAATGGCCGAATCAAACTTGCACGCCTTGGACATAAATATGATCGCTGCTATGTCTGATGAGAATGAGGAAGGATCATCAATTCAGGTATCTGAAATGTTTGCTCTTTCTCCGTGGTATTCATATATCATATATGTGCTTAAAAATTTGTCACCACCACCCGGCATGACTAGAAACAAAGCGAGAACACTCAAATTGAAGGCTGCCAAGTTTTGCATTCTAAATTCTGCACTGTATTGGAAAGATCCTGGTGGCGTTCTATTAAATTGCTTGGTGGAAAAGGAAGCAAAGAAGGTCATGGAGGACTGCCACCAAGGAGATTGTGGTGGTCACCTTTTTTGGAAATCAGCAGAAAATAAAATTCTGAGAGCGGGATACTATTGGCCTACATTGTTTGCTGATGTATATAAGATGGTCAAGAGCTGTTATAAGTGTCATATTTTCGAAGGAAGGCAGAAGTTACAGCCTTTACCACTTAAGCCTATTGAGGTGAGTGCCCCTTTTCAGCAATGGGGGTTGGATTTCATTGGTGAAATTCATCGCGCTTCTTCCGGTCAGCATAGATGGATCCTCACAGTGACAGAGTATTTCACAAAATGGATCGAGGCAATTCCCACTAGATGCGGTAATCATTTCATTCCTTGAAAATAACATCTTGTCTCACTTTGGTTGCCCGAATAAGTTAATCACTAATAATGCAGCAACTTTCAAATCGAAAAGGTTGGTAGAGTTTTGTCATAAATATCACATCATCTTGGGTCACTCAACTACCTATCATCCACAAGGCAATGGATTGGTAGAGTCTTCGAATAAATCATTGGTCAACATCATCAAGAAGCTACTGGAAATAAACAAGAAGAGTTGGCATAAGAGGTTTGTCAATGCACTTTGGGCAGATCAGGTCAGTCAAAAGAAATCCATTCGTACGTCACCTTTTGAGCTTGTTTATGGAGTTGATACAATGTTTCCTACCTCTCTCGCAGCTCCGGTAGTCAAACTTCCTCAGGAGGTCAACAGTGAAGACAATCCTATGCAGAGAAGGTTGAATCAAAAGGTCCACTTGCAGCAAACCAGAGAAGAAGTCTTCCAGAACACATCCAAGTTGCAAGAGAAGATTAAGAAAATTTATGACAGAAAAGCAAAGGCGGAAAAATTTCAGTTGGATGATGTGGTGTTGAAGTGGGATGCAAGGAATGGGGAAAAGGGTAAGCACGACAAGTTCGAGAATCTCTGGAAAGGTCCCTTCAAGATTGCAGCATATCGAGGTCAGAATGCCTTTCTTCTAAATGAAATGAACGTGGAATATTGTCCAGGAGGGCCGATCAAGGGTCCGCTGCTCAAGTAGTACCATTTTTGAGTTATTAGCGCTACTTCCACTGTCATTGTAAATACCATTTTTACTTCAGTTTGGTTTGATTTTTTCAAGTTAGTCTTCAAGTCATTTCAATGTCAAGTTTGAGTCAATTTTTTGGTCATTTTAGTTTCATAAATGAGTCAGAGTCTTGTATTGATTATTGGAATAATGACTCCATAGCCCAATGAATGAAGGCACTGTCTAGCTCTTCCAGAGATCTATTGTTCTTGGCACCTTTAAGGAGCTACCATCCCCCATTGTAGCCAATGTTAAAGTCAGTCTTATCAGTCCTCCGTCAGAGATCAAAACTCTTTCTGCATTTCGTTTTAGGAGTCGCGCTCCATTCACTCAGCAGCATTCCACTAGGGGCATGCCACAATCTGATGGAAAAAGTCTTGTTAGTCAGTTTTCCTCATGTCTGGCACCTGCTAGCTTAGGTCTTTTCATCAATGTTCACTAAAGTCCATGACATTCAATGTTCGATCCTTTAATGGACAAGATTCATTTTCAGTCATTAGGTCTAGGGATTAGTCAATTTGGTCTTCAAACATGACCAATAAAGCCATGCAGGCCAGAGGGAGGCCCTTACAAAGTTATGATTCAAAGAGTTTCATCGTCATGTAGACAGAATTCGACTGTTCTTCAAAACTCTGTTTTCAAGAAAAGTCAAACAGTGTGTCATTTGTGATAATTTTCAAAAAAGTTGCCAGTTGATTTCTGCAGGTGCAGTCATGGTTTCCTTGGCCAAACACCATGTCATGCGACCCCTGCAAAAGTGCCAAAAAATTTCATCATTCTAGCTAAAAATGCAAAGGAAAAAGTGAAATTCAGTGTTGCATTAACTCAGTGAAAAGAGCCAAAATGAAACATTAGCAAAGTGGGTTTTTGAAGAAGAAAAAATTAAACCCATGACTTCAAAGTCTTTATATAGAAGTTTCCACAAGCAAACAAAGTCATTGTGCAAATCAAGGTCATAGAGAAACATTGCAAAGTCATTGAGAGCGCAAAGCACGCATTTGGAGTGAGTTTGGAGTCATCTTCAGGAGCGCGACGAACTCACAGAGGGGCGCGGCGCACATAGACGGCGCGACGCACAGAGCGCAACCCCGCAATAGTAAAAATACAAGGGCATGGTGCATATACAGAGCGCGGCACACTGGGTTTGTCGCGCGGTGCACTCCCACCAAGGCCCGAATTTGTGCCAAATTGCATCAAGTCGCCTTTGAAACCCGTCAAATCGATAGGTAGGCTCTAAATCTTGATGGCTCATGTATTTTTGTGAAGGTTATGGTGGTTCATGGCTATTTATAGTTGCAACAAAAATTCATAAAACCAACCACTAGAAAATATCAAAGCCATTGTTGCTAGGGTTGCAAACTTGTGGTATTGATGCCAAGGCTCCTCTTTCACCTCTCATTTTTCCCTTCTTCCCATTGTTCCCTTCCCCCCTATCCCATTTTTCCCTACCCTAAAATATTACCAAACCCCTATTCCCTATCACCTCCTCTTATTTGTCAACATAACACCCCAAAACCCTACCTTATAAAGATTCCCAAACCCTCCTACATATCCCTGAACAAAATTTCCCCCATAACCCCTATCCCATCATATTATTCCCCTTCCTAACACTCCATTTTTCATTGTTCCCCTTGGTGGTAGATATCAAAACACCTAGTTTCATACCATCATCAAAGGGTAGTCCAAGCACAGTACACATACAACAGTCATGGCCTCTGAGCATTCATCAGAGTATGAGATCGAAACTCAAAGTGATTGATCCTCAAAAGAAGAGCCTCCTCAGAGACATCACAAAAGTGGCAAACATGTTAGGGATGAGCCAACCGCCCTCACTGAATTGCAGGCCTGCCCTCTTGCCATGCCATGTTTCCAGCATCTATCATGTTTCAAGTTTTGTCAAAGGGTGGCTAATGTTAGATTTCATCATGAGTTGGCCCGTCTTTTTGTGCTTCACCTACATGGAGGTCACTCTATCTTGGTCAGGGTCACCTTCACATTGACACCCTAAACTATCTCATTAGCAACCGGCATACCAAATGTTGGAGAATAGTGGCACAAGAAACAGAAGGGTGATAGGCAGCATTATGTGCCTTACATTAAGGCTAGTTTCTTGAGGCAGCTCCAAAGAGTCTTTCCATTCAGATACTTGAAAGATGAATATGCTCCACTCATGAAATTGATCATGAAGTATTTCAGCTGTGAGGGGAGGTTCTCTTGTCTGTATGCCTATCACATCAGGTTGCTCATGCACTTTACCGGGGTAAGGATGATGAACATCCCATATTTCATTTGCAGGAACATAGAGAGGATGAACACCTTCATGCAGCAAAAGACCCCTTAGCAGCAACTTAACAATGTTTATCACTTTACTCTTATCCGGGTTTTGGTGGATCATCAGTTGGGATTGCAGGGCATTACTTGGGATGACTTCATTTCCCGTGACCTCTTCAGGACTTCAAAGGTATTATCGGAGGTTGAGCATGAGATAGGTGGTCCTTCTCATCAGTATGAGTGCCACGAGACCACTACTATGCCAGTATTCATCACCTATCAGAGAGGCAGTAGGCATTTGTTTGCAGCAGCAAAGCGAGTGTTATCTCCACCTGGGGTGGAAGGGGCCTCACTTCCGACATCGACAACACAGGTATAGGATAAGGGCAAGAGGCTCATGCATGACGAGGGGCCATCAAGTGAGAAAGAGACTGACTTTATCATCATTCATGATGATGATGCAGATGTGGAGAGTGCCAAACATAGGAGGACCATCCAGGAGCAGAAAACGGAGATCCAAGACTTGTCACTCAATTTGAAGAGGGCCAAATGGATTATCAGGTATTTGGAGCAGAGGAAAAAATAGCTTGAGGACCAACATGAGATCATGGAGCTGTAAAACATCCGTGAGAATCGCCAAGCTACCCAACATAGGAAGATTGAGCTCACTCCGTTGGAGCAAGAGATTATCAATGACCAAGAGTCTTGGCTCGAGTGCATCAACAGCCACGTTGAGATACTGCTAGAGAAGGCCAATAGGGACAAAACCATACTGAGGCGGATGGTTTATCATTAGAGGGCATGAAACATGAATTCAAAGGCTCAGATAAGGAGTTTGAAGGTAAAATTGGGCAAAGCGACAAAGAGGAAAAAAAAGCAATATCGGCTTTGAATCTTGACTGAAGCCTCTGTGGCCCAACATAGCACATCATAGAGGATCTCTAGCCCAAATTTCAAGAAATTTGGGGCAATTTTGGTCACATGACAAATTTTTGGTCATAGCACAGGGTTTTTCTCCCTGTGCTCTGCGCCACTGGCGCGACGCTTAGGATTGGGAGCTCAAAATCACAAATGGCTTGCATTTTTGGATTTTGCATGAAAGGTCATGCCTGCTGGTGCATGGAAAAGAAATTTGGGCATGATTTGAGTCCCCAGGAAGTCAAAAACACTCAAAAAATAACCTCTCTGCCCCTATTTTGACACACATAAAGCAGTCTTGGGAGAATGCATTTTTGGAGGTGCAAATGAGCACAAAATTTAGAAATTCCACTTGGGTTGGAAAGTAGACAGGCCAGGCTTTCCAACAAGAACACGTGGGCACAATTTGGACTCCTACAGGTACCTCAAAACAACCTCCAAAGTGGCGTGGTGCATATAGAGAAAAAGGCCAAATCACTTCTGCTTCGCGACATTTCAATTCGCGACTTTCTCCAAGTGGGCCCGCTCATTTACAATACACTTTTTTTGGCACCTAAGGAAAATTTTAAAGTATTTTCACTCCAATTTGGCTTCTATCCAAGTGTTAAAGGAAGGCGAGCAGTCACCCAAGCGATTTGTCATTTTTGTAATGTTGCACCTGTAACTAATGGTTGGCTTTCCACTTCCACTTTGTAATGATTCGAAAAACTCCACAAATCTTGGTTGTTCTATTTCCTCATGGCATAGTATATTTATTGTATGGAAACCATTTTCTAAAGGTTTTCTTGTAATTTCTGGGAGACTGTGGGAGAGAAACTCAGTTCTTCATTGTATATTTTGACAGAGGATTAATGAAAGGTAGTGGCTCTGTTTCATGAGATTCTTGTGGCGTGAGTGTAGCAAATGTGTTCTCTTTATGTTTTATATGTATTTCGTTATGTTTCACAGTTCATTCATATTTATTTTAGTGAAATTTTATAAGTAAGATAAGGTAGAATTCATGTTTATTGCTCTGCCCGTGGGAAAATTTCATGTTCTGTGTTCTTCTTCTGTTGAAAAGGATTCATGTTGTTCATGCCCTTTTCACCCTCCTAAACAATCTTTCCATTTCGCATTATTTCAAATTAAATTGCTAGCCTTTCCACCTTTCTTGTGTCATGAATTAATCTGTTCCTTTGTACTAAATTCTCTTCTCATTGTTGTTCGTTGGTCCCATACATCCCAGAAACTCAACCATTTATAAAATTTTCTTCTTGTATCCATATTTATTTACTAGCCTAAAATCAATATTCATTGTCAGTCATCTCAGACCATATCATTTTGTTTATTCACTGAGCATGACATGGAGAGAGCCCTCTCCTATTCTGGTAGGTCTAGCTACCAGACTGAGCATGGTTTGTGGTTACCCTGAATTTTGCCTTCCTTCAGCCTAAGGCAGATTTAGGTGCTAACACCGCTTATCAAGTTCTCTCTTCGTAGGAAACCATTTATCACACATCACTCAGATAGATCCTGTTCTTGACAACGAAACCATTTGTTGGCTTAAGGGGGACTGACCTAGGCTCAGAGTTGTCTGTACTAACCAACAAAAGCCTAATTGTTGGCCCTTTCGTCAATAGCCTACATAGCGCAGGCTGCAGTCTCACCCGAAACAGCTTTGGGGGATGCTAGAACTAGGTTTCTACATCTAGAGACATGTGATAAGTGGTTCTTAAGCTCTGACAATTCATATTTGCCTTTGCACAGATCAATATCCCTCTAGGGATTGATACTGTAACTAGGGTAAGATGGCTTTTAAGCCTTCGTGATGGTCTACGATTGGCCTTTGTGTTACCGGGAATAGTGTCCACTCGGATACTGCTATTCCCACTAAGACTGGTAGCTATCTTAGAAACAAACAAGTAAAGTCTACTTTCGTTTTCCTTTATGA
>APFE030373793.1:0-19371 GCA_000404065.3 Pinus taeda
ATTTGTGTATTAAAAAAATAAAATCAAATCAAGTTTTAGCTTTATGAGTTTGATTAAATGTTAATGGTATATTAGTTGTTGATTAACTCCAACGTGAAATATTAATTTATAAATATAGTGGGCCCAGGTACATTAAAATTGTATGCAGATAAAGGTCAAATAACTTGTCGAGCAGAGTGAAGTGTGGTTGTCAGGCCCATTTGATGATGCAAACCCGCTGACACAACATGCACCCTATTTATTCCATCGGGTGCCCCCATAAGCCCACATGAATAATCAAGGTTGACTTCATATCAACAGTCAATATTCATTACACGAGCACCCTGACAGGATTTATCCATACTAGTTAGTGCCCCGATAATGCCACGACAAGTGAGCATGTATTATATGTTGTCACCGCCTCGTCACTGCTCCATCATCACCACCTCACACTATTATCGCCATGTCATTGTGAACTCATCCCATCATGTCATCCTGTCATTTCACCATGTCATTTGCCACATGCACATTTATTATCATTTTCACCCCCATTTTTTTGTTTCTCCATCAATCTTGTTACCCTCAGTTCCTTCATTTGATCATTTTTAGCGTATTGTATCCATAATATGATGCAAGTGTCCAAATCATACCTCAATTCAGAATCAATCATATGGTAACTAGGTATTTACACGTCATTTGTATTTGTTCCAATTGTCAAAATGTCAAAGTAAGAAATATTAGTAGGGTCCTCCTCTCATATTCCTCTCATGGACACTGTGAGGGATATTTTTGACCCAATTTACTCCCTAGATTTAATGGAACTTTGCCAATTTATCCTAATCAACCAGAAAGAATCCCTAGTGTATACTACAACCATCAAGTCTAGTCTTCTTGTTGTCACAATTCCACAAACCTATGTTGTCTCCGAATTCATCTATTGGTTGGTCTCTTGTCTCTATCCACAGAAATTTTTTGTGATGAATAAATTAGGTGAAAATATTTTCCAAGTGTCTTCTTTCCTAATTCAACAAGCCCTGATTTCCCCCTCTTCAAATTCTTATGCATCATTTTAAGAGGAAATCCTATTGTTAACCTTTGAAAGCCTATCCACAAAAGATTATGCCTAGATGACTTTGTTTTTAATGCCCTCATGACAACATTTTCCTATGGAACCTACTAAGTTTTCTCTTGAGACTTTTATTGAAGATATAGGACTGGTTCTGCAAATTATTGCCAAGGTTTTGGGAAGGGAGGATACACATGTCATTGACTATGCCATTTTGGGGATGTTTAATTTGATGGTGCATACTCATATAGTATTTGATATTCCTACTTATTAGGAAATAATGGCTAATTCACAATTAACATACCTTTCTCTCATTATATGTTTTAGATTTCTCTCATTGGTAACCTACTTCTTTTTGTATACTCATGTGGAGAGATTCATGCACCTAGGATAGAATATAATGGAATTACATAAAAACAAGAAATTAATGGTGTTTTGGATAGATATCATAAGAAGTCATGTTTATTATGAGGCCTTTAAATATATTTTATTAATTCTTTCTTGTCAGTTTCTTATTCCATTATCAATAGATCTCACGTACCTTGTATTTTTCCAAAGTCTGAATCTCTCCTTCAACATAGAAAAGAAGTTAAAGTGGGTGATTGGTTCTAGTTTGAAGATCATGCTAAGATTAAACTATATGGAGATGAAGTTCCCCTTATAGACTCCCTATATTTGTGCCTATGAGGTTGTTTTCTTTATAATTGATCAGGCAAATTTTAAATGTTGATCAAGTGCATTTTGTCCGAGAAAAGAAGGGACATTTGTTCAAATTGCCAAAGATAGTGGGACCTTTTATTGTGAACACTAGGTAGGCCATGGAATAAGTCAAAAATATTCTTGAAGGTATGACACTACAACTAGGTGAAAAATAGTCATATAACCCTCACCATATTATTTCTAATAGAAGAGTTGAACATTCCTATGCCCCTTATATACATGAACCTCGTCCAGATATAGAAAAATTGGCAAATGGAGGTTAGATAGGTGTACTAGGAGGAATGGAGGTGGAGAATCCTCATCCATTTGAGAAACATTTGAAAAGAGGAAGTGAAGAGATTATTGATTTAGAAGATGAAGCAGGTAAAGATTCAAAGAGAGAAAAGTTGCCAAAGAAAGAAACAAAACCTGAATATCTGGGTGGAAGTTTCGCAGCCTCAATGGGATTTCAATTATAGTTGAAGATGTTACTTCACCCTCCTCTCCAATTCTAGAGGAAGTTTCTTAGAATTTTGTTCCTATCATAAAACAATTATATAGTCAAATAGAAGAGAGAAACAAGAGCGTGAATGAGAATATGGAGTCTCAACTTGAAGCTCAAGCTATTTATGAATCAGATATATAACAATATCATACCAGATTATTATTTGCCATGGACCTTGAGGGAAACCAATTGAAGTTATATTTCTATCGTCCTTCTGCATTGATTGTTTCATCATCATCTGGTTTCAAAACTCTCAACTTGACAATAGATGCAAGAGAAATACCACTACCTAACAACATAAATTTACACAAGCAGACTAGAGAACTAATATACAGTGATTTGAATAAAGCATCCTTGGCCTCCAGCAAAGATGAAGCTTTTTTAGGGAAAGAGGTTAATCAATTGAAGTTGGAAAAGGAAAATTCCAGAGCTTTGTCCACTCAAAATGAATAACTTAAAAATCTTATTGTGAAAATCAATGTGAACCCTAAGGAGAGGAGTGTTGTTCAAAAAATTTTGCATGGAGATAAAACTGAAATCCAAGTGATGAGAAAGAAGTTAATATTGCCTTCTATGGAGCATGTTATGGCTTGAGAAGTAGCCTAGGTAGAGAAATAAAAGGAAATTTTAACTAATGAACTTTTGCAAAGGAATAATGAAATTGAAAATCATAAGGAGATGATTTTTTTAAAAACATAAATTAGATTCGCATTTTTGTACTATTTTAGTAAAACCAGACTCTGAAGATCTTGCAGAAAAGTTGACTAGAGTAATGACCGAGCTACAAATATAAGATAATGAAATGAAGAAGTTTGAAATAAATTTTGATGATTCACAAAAATTCTAAAGATAACAAAGAGGTAACTAACCATGGCTCAAGAAATGCCTACTATATATCAAAATGATTTCCAGGTTGCTTCTAATCAAATTAAGGAATTGAAGAAGAAAGTGAAGGGAAACATGTCCCTTATTCAAGCCAAGGAGATGATATGGAATGACATCATTCATATAATGAGGAATATTTGGGAATTCTTATTAATAATTGTAGTAGAAAAGGTGGTTGTCAGATATTTGGAAAGCATAATTGCTGCCAACAAGAAAAAACTTTAGCAACATGCCCAATTTTCCAAGAAAATGATTGACTTCTTGTTGTAGCAGCTACAACCACCCTCCAAAATTTTTCCTTAGCTTCATTTTGGAGCCTCCCTACCAACCTTTCATAGCAGCATGTCTTGCCTTGTCAAGTACACAAGCTTCAATGATTTTCTTGCAGAATGAAAACCTGTCCATCAAAGCTTCTTACATCCCCCTCATAGGTTGTTTCACTAGACTTGGTCCATTTGTAGGCTAAGAAGCTCCCTCAAGAAATTCTACAATTCTGGATGCCAACCAACCTTCCCTCTAGAAATTGCACAATTCTGTCTGGCAGCCTGCTGGGCTCCAGAATTGCACAAATCTTCATCTTACTATTCACTGGAAAAATTGCGCAATTCCTCCCAGCAGGGTTGCTCAACCCAAAAATTGTGCAATTATGGCCAACAGTCAACTGCTCAGCCTAGAAATTGTGCAAAACTTCTGGGCAGCCATCCCAGCTCCCTTCGAGAGATGTGCATTTTTTCCTCCTAGCTCAGCAGACTATTTCATGTGTAGTTGGGTTAACCGGTTCCACCCGAGACAAAGAAAACTTGACTTGCATGCATGGCCTACTTTTTCCTAGAATAGAAAAAAGAAACATGCAAAAATCATCCCTAGATTTTAGGGAGCTATTTTTAGCAACTGGAGGTTACATGCCAAGATCGTTTTAGAATCTTTCCTCCAAGTGTCACTATTTCCTAGATTTGTGAAATGCGCATCATGAGCCTCAAACTTATTTATTCGAAACTTTAGAATTCACTCATTCACATCGATCTTTATATCCCACAACACATCTAGGAGTCAGAGACACATCCAGACCAGTTATTCATGGGAAAGTTGTCTTAACTTGTCTTTTGCAGCATTTCTATTGTTTTTTGTGTTTTGGCTTGTGTGAATGTTTTTTGCTTGATTTCTATGAATTCTTCCTATCGTTTACATGCATACTAGCTTGTACTAGCACCATTTCAGTTTTCGTTAGCATCTCACTGCTGTCACATGCATGAAATTGTTTTGCACGAACGGTCGTCAATTATGTGACTTGCTTCACCCACATGCATGTTGTTCCATTTTTAGAATCTTTCATTCACTATTTGCATGCATGATCATTCACTCCTACTTACACTCAGTATTTCCATGCAATGACATTCACATTTTCTTTCAGTTGCCCGTCGGTGGGTCTGGGCGGCCTTGGCCCAGGCTCTACCTCGCCAAGACAACATTGCACAATCTTGAGAGGGAAGGATATGTATTCCTATAAGGAAATTTGAATTTCTATCTAGTGACTATGCTTTAGCCTTGCATTGTGAAATTATGAGGGACAGTAAGTGTTGACCCAGAAAATTGTGCAATGCAGTCACTTAGCCTGCAACCACTGCTAGTTGAAATTTCACATTGCACAGTTCTAGCATCTAGTATGCCAGCCTGGATTGTGCATTGCACAATTCCCATAGCTAGCTAGCCTCCCCAGATAGCCAAGACTTCCTTTTGTACAATTTTGGTAGCTAGTATCCCAGCCTCCCAGAAAAAAATGTGCAATGCAGTCACTTAGCCTGCAACCACTGCTAGTTGAAATTTCACATTTCCCAGTTCTAGCATCTAGTATGCCAACCCAGATTGTGCATTGCACAATTCCCATAGCTAGCTAGCCTCCCCAGATAGCCAAGACTTCCTTTTGTATAGTTCTGGTAGCTAGTATCCCAGCCTCCCAGAAAAAAATGTGCAATGCTTTCTTGTCAATCCCCAGGTATGTTGTATGTCGTTCCTCAATTTTCTTTGGTTTTCATTGACAGATTTATGTCCATTCGTGTCACTTTGTCTCAAAGATCTAGCAGGTGTTCATCCTCCTCTTAGCAGTTTAGGATCAATATCCTCCAAGAGAGTAGGACCAAAGGACATTGACGGAAGTGCAACTGGAGCAAAAGTTGAGCAAGTGTCTACAAGTTTGTCGATCAATGAAGACACCAATTTGATTGTAAATAAAGACATCAAGCTAAAATGGCAAGAGGTCAATGATACATTTACAGGAAATTTGGGGAATACCTTGAAGACTGCCAAGTTTATATGAACATCCATAAGTCTGACTTGTAGCATATTGCATGTAGGTGTCTCGTGATCCCATGCATGGATATGAGACATTGGATCATCTCACACATTGATCCTGAGATAAAGACATTGAGTAGAGAAGTGGGACGAATATTTCTACCTTCAACGAACAGGATTATGATGAGATGTATCAGATGTCGAAGCCCATGATCATCATGGAGACTCCCTTCAGCATACCTAGTAGCAATTCCAACTCCAGAGACATTTTGTAGAACTGGGTGAAGGAGTTGGCCAAATTCAGGATGATACCCAAATAGGTCTACAAGACAAAGATACTACGGAAGGTGTATTAATACTTGGTCATATTTGCATTTCGACTGTATGGCCAAGAAAGCATGGAAACCTTCCCACAGAGTTGGGTGATTGCATTGGACCAACTGGCCAAAGAAGGCAAAGCATGAAACTGGTCTGACATGTTGGCTCATTAGTTGAAGGAGCATGTAAGAAGGGCTTGACA
The DNA here is from genome assembly GCA_000404065.3 of Pinus taeda. Lineage (NCBI taxonomy): Eukaryota > Viridiplantae > Streptophyta > Pinopsida > Pinales > Pinaceae > Pinus > Pinus taeda. The sequence goes on from APFE030373793.1 coordinate 5,944, forward strand.
GCCATCCGAAGCTATGCAAGTAGAAATCTACATGTCCGCTTACATCTTGGATGCAATCTGTACTCGTTAAGAGTTCCTGGGCTTGAAGTGGGCATGGACACTGATAGAGACTATTGTGAACACTTATTGTAAGATGTTGTCCGAATGCAGCTTTAGAGGAGTTATCACACAGTTTTCTAATCATTTTTTCACCCCAGTTTACAAGATGATATTCGAACATGATCCACCTTGCATGTCGAACGCAACAATGGAGGCACTGATTGACATGATAATTGGTATGCCTCACCATTTGACAAATTCATATGGATGTACAACACGGAGAAGCCTTCGGATATTTTACCGAAATTTTCCTTGGACAAGCTTGTCATGCAAGAAGTATATATCACATCTCGACAAGATTGAAAACTAGGCTACATCGAAAGAAGAAGGCACCTTGGTGCACTCTTCCGTTATGGATCGGATTATACGAGATACAAATTTTCAAGCATGTGGATGTTAAAGAAGAGAAGATAAAGAAGTATCCATTTGACCTCTGAAGTTACAATCCATATGACCCACATAGTCTTGTGAAAGATCACTGCACGAGAGTACAATTCAACTAGATCCACGGGGCATATCATTGGGTAGAGGAAGACCCATGGATATATTGTTACAACTCCTCTAGACTCAATGAACTAGTTGGCCATGCTATGGAATGGATAGTGAAGCAGTGTGAAGTAGCATCTCAGAGAGCACCAAAAGTAGTAGTAGCAGCAAAGGTAAACATACCAATGTGCCACAAGGGCAACAAGAAGATTCTCGATCACATGGAGGAAGAGAAAAGCTGCAAGTTCTGAGTAGACCCACTTATGCAGAAAGCAGCTTTGGCCATAGAGGCAAAGAGGCAACAATGCAACAAGAGAAACACGCAAAGGTAGAGAGAGAAATGGAGAATGGAGGAAACAGAGGAGTTGCATGAGTTAAAGGAGAAACTCCGGAAGGAATAGGAGTTGCACAGATAGGATAAGGAAGCACAATAGGAATAGGTACAATAGGGGGCACAACTTGTACAGATAGATGGAACTATGCCCGTATAGGTAGTAGACTCATCAAAACAACTAGCATTAGGTAGATAGGATGAACCATCATAGGAGCAGGACTTTGCTCAGGAGATAGAGAAAGCACTTGAACACATGGATATGGATATGGAGCAACAAGATTTAGAGAAAGACATCGACCTCATGCCTCATCGCCAAGAGGTCGTTCCACCAGATTCACCATGTCCAGAAGAGGAGCAATCCCCAAGAGACCAAGAAGACATAGAAATTGTTGGAGACAATCTGGAGGACGAGATGCACAACATATCATTCAACGGGTCTCAACATAGAGTTTTTCAATCTCATAGAGTGTCGACTTTGCATGATCATACATCTCATGCGTAGTTTGAGGAAAGAGTGATTGTGTCTGACGTGCACATGCATCCAACATCATTGGCCGATGTTACTAGAGGATATACCGAAGCCACTTGCTTGAGTGTTCTCTTTCTGATAACTGAGAATGAGCGAATGGTGAAGAAGCTACATATGGCCAAGCACGGAGGAGAATTGGTTACAGCATCTACGCAAGCAGAATTGAAGAAGACAATATTGGATGAAGTATTGTCCCTTGATATAGTCATGCGGGCATTTTATTCCAAGTTCGGTATCGTGCATAAGGCAGTCGTCCATCTCAACAGATGGCAACGGTGATGTGTTAAAAGAGCACATATCCTATCGAACGTGCATGTTGTTGTTAATTACATGCAGACATGGACAATGAGATATAAGGGAGCCCTGATTCACTTGACAAAAATGATGAAGCCCATAGCAGTTGAGCTAAAGGCATGCATTCGAAGTCAGATATGGAACTATGAAGAGCTCACGCAGCTCATCACTAGTCTATAGGCTTCCCATGCACTTGTATTCAATAGTATGTGTTAGGTTCCTGTACCAATATGAGTCATCATTTTTGAATGGCTGAGATAAAACCTGTAATATGTACATACCTTTACTTTTCTGTAAATTTTTTCCATATTCAAAAAATTAAAAAATGTAAAGAGGGTATGTCCTAAAAGAAAAATCAAAGGACAAAAGGAATAAAAAGGTAAAAAAGGATTAAAAAATATGAACCCCAAGAAAAGAAAAGACCATGAAAGTGTGGAAGTCAAAATGCCACTACTATTTAATTTTTTGTACAAAAAAATGATTGTGTGTAGTTTGTAACCTATGCCACAATCCATGAGAGTCAAAATGTTTAAACTTGGCTATTTCATGTTTATAGATAGAGAAATAAAATCCGACCAAACAGTGTAATCTTGGCAGATAAGTAGATTAGGTAGAGTAAATAAAAAAGAGCTCAACTATTTAATCTGAGCCCTTGGATGTAATAAGGTTAGACTTAGTTAGATTACTATTGTAAAAGAAAAGAAAAATGTTTTGATAAGGGTTTTCCAGCTTAAGTGCACCCTAATAAAGAGAAGTAAAAATGGTAGGATGAGTAAATGGGTAAGTAGTAGAAAGGTTGCAAAATTGTGATGATAGTTAGACAAAAGCATATTTATCATGCTCATCATGAAAATTCCAAGTAAGAATGAGCAATTGGGCATGCATTAAGCTTACAAAGTCAACTGATTAATTTCCCCATTCATTTCACCCTTAATTTTACTAATTTCCCATAAGCAAAGTCTTAAGTACCCAAAATCTTAAGCCAAAGGGGCACAAAGCATTTCTCCAAATTCTGGAGGGTCCGGACACTCGACCCAATGACTTATAAGTCCTAAGTACTAAAATTCCTCCCACAAACATTACCCCCCTTCACTATCCCTCATTTTCCCAAACAAATCCCTTTCCTAAGGTAAAACAACATTTTTCCTAAGGAAAAGCCATTACCCCCAAGTAAATCCCTTTTCCTAAGAAAACCCCCAAAAATAACACTAATCCTAAGTTATAATGTGTTTATACAAAGCCAATGAATTATAGATGTACATTGTACTTAGCACTAAATCCATTTACCGCTTTCATTCATATTAACTTTTATTTTTTTTTATATATTTCCCAAAAATACCCTCTCTCGTATGTATTTATTTAATCCCTTTAATTTTGATATCCCGTCCCTGAAGTTTGTAATATAAACTTTATAAATAAAACCCCAACAAATGACGTAAATTAATTGATTTGCGATTAATTAAAAAGTCAAACCTTTCACCAATAGAATTACTCTTGATCCCTTAACCCTGAATTTAATTAAAACCACCGCGCTTAAACATTAGTCGGGCCCCTCTATGACCCTCCGCACAATTCCCAAGCCCAATCATAGTGTGATCGCCTCCCCTTTGATTTGATGGTTATTAACCATATTGGGCGAGCTCGACGTCTGAACATTACTCACCCGATATGAGTGGTTTTAGGCTGAGCCTCGTGCTACGTATCGTTCAGTCTATGGAATTGGGCAGCCTCCCACCAAAACCACCTAGCGCTCATAAGTAGTGCAAAAAAACCCGCTTACCACCATCTGCTAAATGCCAAAATATCACATCACCTCACTAACTTCCAAAAGTACCACTGTTCACCTTACCCACCAAAAGTTGACTTTCGTGCATAAACACAAAAACCCCAGTTTTGCTCGTTTTCGCCTATTTGTGCAGTAAAACCCTGTGTAACCATTCTATGCCACCTAAGGCCACTGCTAACCAATTCAAGCATGTTTTACCTCCCAAAATCCTATTGGACTCACTCCATAGACCTATAAAGCTCGATAAAGCCATTAATGACCGTCCTTGTCAACCCAACATTTTCATGATAGTCTATTTTGTTTTATAGGTGATCAAAAGATCACAACCTTGGATAAACAATATTAATACTAGTCATAAGACCTATTTACTCCAAGATTGTTATCAAATATATTCAAACAGAGATGGAAAATAAAACATACAGTTAAAAGACAAGTAGATGAAATATGGAATTAAATGATTTACTGTTGAAATATATAGTAAAAACCCAAAATATACAGTGAAGGTAAAAGGACACAGTAAAGAATAGTCAAAGTGTATCAGGGTTAAAAGAGTATCAGATTGAAGACCAAGTCAAGTAAAACAGCTAGCATGAAGACAAACAACAGGGAAGACAGCTACAAAGCATACAGATTCATGTCAAAGTGAAGAAAGATGAAAAAACAAAGCGGTAAAGTAAACAGTAAAAGTAAACATGAGTGCAGTAAGGGTTAAACAGAGATGAAAACACTTTCACCAGAAACAATGAAGTTTATACAAAGTAAAAGTGAAAAACAGTTAAAAGAAATTTAAGGTTAAAAGATGAAATCAGAGCAAAAATGGTACATTCTTCAGAAATTTCCTGTTTAAGCCATAGTTTTGCAGAAAATATTGTGACCAATACAAGATGTATTTTGAAATACTGGAGGAGGTTTGTGTTCATAAAATGCTAATCTACAAAAAACTATCTCAATTTTTACATAGGTATTACCAAACGTGAGATAAGGGCATGTCTTCATAGCCTATTTTTCGGACTGTGCAAAGTTGTGTTTTTGACATATTTTTGTAGAGAATATTGTGAACAACTGGAGTTGAATTTTGGGAAACTGAGAGAGGTTTATCTCAAAAACATACTTATCTACAATAAATACTTTCACTTTTTACATATCTATCTCAGATTGAGATATACAAAGGTATCAATGGACCCTAATTTTGCAGAATTGCTAAGGCATAATGCATAAAAAAAGGATGCAGTTAGTGACTGGGATGCCTCATCATTAATTAAGAGCTGCTATCAAATTCGAATTTCTCTTCTTTATCACCATAAATCTACAAACATAGTTCCAAATAGATTCATTAGTTTTGAATGTCCTTTATTTAAGTTCTATTAATCTAAAACAGTTTGAGATATTTGTAAAACCAATCTGGATATTTTTTCAAGATATTTCAGTTTAGAATTTGTATAAATACTTCTTCATTTGAAGTACTTGAGGTGGATTAAAATACATTTCTGTAGACATTTTATATCGAGATAAGGAGCTATTGTATTCAAGACTGGACTAGTTTTGTTGGATCATGGAATAAAGTTAAAGACATTTCACTGGATTCTTGTGCACAGTTGGAACAAAATAAGTATTATCTCTTCATGTTTAATTATTTTTTTCTCATCATGTTATAAATATTCACATGTTTTTTTCTATGAAATATAAATGATAAACAAGGAATGATATCTCAGAATTAGCTTTAATGCTCTCTATTTTGATTGTTTACTTTCTCATTGTTTTCTGCTAAACTATCTTGGTCTGGGAATTCTTAATTTCTACCTTACTTCCGTAGTTTCCCCCGTTAGGTCCATAGTAAAGGATTATTGGTTTCCCTTTGCTAATGATCTCCCTCTGTTCTTCATCTTGATCCCAGTTACCCTGGTTAGGACTACTTCATCCATTTGAACCTACATATTTGCATTTTGATGTGCTATCCTGGCCTGTGAACTCTTCTTTTAGTAATTGATTTGATCTAGTTAAGCCACTCTTTGATTGAATCCATAGCCCAATGGCCTGAAGGCTTGCTCTACCCATTTGTTCCCATAATTCCACCACCTAACTTCAATTTCAAAATCAAAATCCCATGAGCACTAAGAAGTAGCCTAAAATCCCATAAAAAACCAAGTTAAAGTATAAAGAGAGAGGCATCTCTAGACTTAGGTTGGCTAAAACCTAAGCCTAAAAGATTGGTTTTTGGTTACCTTGGAAATTTCCTTCTTTGACCTTGAGAAAATTCTGAGTGATAACATAGTGGTGACCATACTGGAGAGAACTAACATTTTCTTCAGAATTGTTTTACAGGTTTAGATCTGATCTATGATGGTGGATAGTGTTTAGACACACAAAGGTTAAAATCATCCACCTAACAACTCCAAATCAATTCCACAATCAGGACTCCACTATAGGAATGAACCTGAAAGAACTATGTTGAAAGATCAGGTTTTTAACTTGGATTGTTATCCAAGACATTATGTTCTTTCTCATTAATAAAGTTTTTCAATGTATATTGTATTTTAGAGAAGATTTTAGATTAATTTTTTATTATTTCAATTTTAAAAATGTAGATATAAAGTCTCCTTACACATTCGAACAACAATCTTCTAACTCTTATGAAGGTCATTTTCCAATTGAGGAGCATAAAAAAATCAAGACTAATCACATAATCCCTGTACATATTCCAATACCTCATAAAGTTCCTGATAGATATAAGACACTCATATTACCTACTACACTCCATGATTTCCCTAACAATTATTACAAGTATCTCCCTAGGTTTGATGGAAAGAATGATATCACTTCACAAAAACATATTCAAGGTTTTGAGAATTATCTAGACTTATTTGAAATTGATGAAGATGATGTTATTATCAAGCTTTTTGCTATTTCTTTGCAAAGTAGAATAAAGAGTTGGTTCAAAAAATTACCTATTGCAAGCATCTCAAATTTCCAACAGTTTGTCAAAATTTTCCTTGATAGATGGATAATCAAAGTCAATCTTCTTATGATCATAGAAGAATATAATTAGTTAAAAAGACAACCAAATGAAACAATACAACAATTTTTAGACAGATTTAATAAAGCCTATTATTCAATGCCATCAAATATAAGACCTCCCCCTGATTCAAGTCTTTTGCATTACCCAAGAGCATTTGGTCCAGAGATAGAATTTCAGCTAAGAGAAAGAAACCCCTCAACACTAGAATAGATGCATAACATTCCTGTTGATGTAGAAGTTAATTTACAAATTAGAATAGAAAAGTTGAAAGAGAAAAAGAGGAAAAAATCAACATTTTGATGAAGAAAGTAGAGGAAATGATGCATAAGATCACCATGAAAGATGATTTTTTTGCTCAAAATCACCATGACACATTTATTTCACAAAAGGAAAAGGTTGATATTCATGAACAAATTCCTAACAACTCCAACTACCATAGATTAAAAGATAGTTTCATAGAGCAATATGTGGAGGAGAAATCTCCTGATCTAATGTGTATGTTTGATGACATCACTTCTTTTAATTATTTGCCTAAATATGATCAGTATGATGATAATTATGTTCTTCAAATCCAAATTAACTTTACAAAGCAATCAAAAGCTAGTTTGGGGAATAAGGAAATACAGTTTTAGCAACCTAAAAATAGTGATCATTTTATCCATATCAGGTATGAAAGTGAAGAAGAAAGTGTAGAAAATTTGGAAATAAGTGAAGTTTCTTTGCCTCTTTGTTTTGAATCATTTAAATTTTTAAAGGAAATGTGGTATAAAATTTCTAAAGAAAAGGAGGATGCAACTTATAGAACTCTATGAAGTTCCATTTGAACCTATATGCAATAAGTTGTGGAAATCCTTTCAAGTTCTTTATGATCCAATAGCTGATAGGTTGGATAATGAATGCAATCATAATTTTTCTCCATTAGCGGACTATGAGAGTCAAAATCAAGATGATAATAGTTTCACCAAATAGACATTTCAATCAGTAGAAGTATCATCACAAAGCTCATCTGAAAGTTTACAGGGTGTTAAAGATAAAAGTGACATTTCAGTTTCATGGCATGGAAGCCATCCAGAACAAGTGTACAATTGCTTAAATTAGTTGAATAATAGTGTATATATTTTGGAAGATACTTTTGTACATTTTTTAGATCCTACAAAGGAAATCAAGTAATTCCTTATCTTCTCATTGGTTGACAAGGTTATATTTAGCTTTAGAACCTCAGTTTTAATCACAAACAAGCCAAAGAAGCAAAATCCATCAATATATATATAATTCTTGAGTGGATGCATTGGATGTTTCATTTTACCTAAACAACAGTCATAAAGATGATTAGAGTAAGTAGGTAGAATTTCAATTTGAATAAATTTAGTTTTCAGCAGTAAGTTTATGTTAGATCAGATTTCAATTTGCAGAAAAGGGTGTATTTTCAGTTCAAAAGTTTTAGTCACAAAGATTATACAACAGAGCATATACATGTGTGGGATTGGCCCAATGGATCAGGCTACTAGTTGATGGTGTTCTTGACATTTCACAAGGAAATGCCATCCCCAGGTGGAGCCACTATTAGGTTCTTATACCAATAGGAGTCATAATTTTTGAATGGTTGAGATAAAATTTGTAATATGTACATACCTTTGCTTTTTTGCAAATTTTTTCCATATTCAAAAAATTAAAAAATGTAAAGAGGGTATGTCATAAAAGAAAAATCAAAGGACAGAAAGAATAAAAAGGTAAAAAAAGATAAAAAAAATTGAACCCCAAGAAACAAAAAGACCATGAAAGTATGCAAGTCAAAATGCCACTACTATTTACTTTTTGTACAAAATAAACGATTGTGCGTAGTTTGTAAGTCAAAATGTTTAAACTTGGCTATTTCATGTTTCAATTTCATGTTTATAGATAGAGAAATAAAATCTGACCAAACAGTGTAATCTTGGCAAATAAGTAGATTAGCTAGAGTAAATAAAAAGGAGCTCAACTGTGTAATCTGAGCCCTTGGATGTAATAAAGTTAGACTTAGTTAGATTACTATTGTAAAAGAAAATAAAAATGTTTTGATAAGGGTTTGCCAGCTTAAGTGCACCGTAACAAAGAGAAGTAAAAATGGTAAGATGAGTAAATGGGTAAGTAGTAGAAAGGTTGCAAAATTGTGATGATTGTTAGACAAAAGCATATTTATCACCCTCATAATCAAAATTCCAAGTATGAATGAGCAATTGGGCATGCATTAAGCTTACAAAGTCAACTGATTAATTTCCCCATTCATTTCACCCTTAATTTTAATAATTTCCCATAAACAAAGTCTTAAGTACCCAAAATCTTAAGTCAAAGGGGTTTAGAGCATTTCTTTGACTTCTGGAGGGTCCGGACCCTCAACCCAATGACTTATAGGTCCTAAGTATTAAAATTCCCCCCACAAACATTACCCCCCTTCATTATCCCTCATTTTCCCGAACAAATCCCTTTCCTAAGGTAAAACACCATTTTTTAGGGAAAGCCATTACCCCCAAGTAAACCCCTTTTCTTAAGAAAACCCACAAAAACAACACTAATCCTAAGTTATAATGTGTCTATACAAAGCCAACGAATTATAAATGTACATTGTACTTAGCGCTAAATCCATTTACTGCTTTCTTTCATATTAACTTTTAATTTTATTTTTTATATTTCCCAAAAATACCCCCTCCTGTATGTATTTATTAAATCCCTTTAATTTTAATATCTCATCCCCGAAGTTTGTAATATAAACATTATAAATAAAACCCCAACAAATGAGGTAAATTAATTGATTTGTGATTAATTAAAAAGTCAAACCTTTCACCGATAGAATTACTCCCGATCCCTTAACCCTGCCTTAACCCTGAATTTAATTAAAACCACCGCGCTTAAACATTAGTCGGGCCCCTCCATTACCCTCCACACAACTCCCATGCTTGATCACCATGCGATCACCTCCCCTTTGATCCGATGGTTATTAACCATATCGGGCAGGCCCAACATCTAAATGTTACCCGCCTAATATGAGTGGTTTTAGGTCGAGCCCCCGTGCTATGTGTCGTTCAGTCTATGGTATCGGGAAGCCTCCCCAAAAACCACCCAATGCTCATAAGCGGTGTGAAAAAACCTACTTACCACAGTCTGCTAAACGCCAAACTATCACATCACCCCACTAACTACCAAAAGTACCACTGTTCACCTTACCCACCAAAAGTTGACTTTCACGCATAAACACAAAAACCTCAGTTTTGCTCATTTTCGCTTGTTTGTGCAGTAAAACCCTGTGTAATCCTTATGTGCCACATGAAGCCTCTGCTAACCAATTCAAGCATGTTTTACCTCGCGAAATCATTTTGGACTCACTCGATATACCTCTAAAGCTTGATAAAGCCATTAATGACCTCCTTGTCAACCCAACGTTTTCATGATAGTTTATTTTGTTTTACAGGTGATCAAAAGAATGCAGCCTTGGATAAACAATCTTAATACTAGTCATAAGACCTATTTAATCCAAGATTTTTATCAAATCTATTCAAACAGATATGGAAAATAAAACATACAATTAAAAGAAGACAAGCAGATGAAACATGGAATTAAATGATTTACTGTTGAAGTAGATAGTAAAAACCGAAAATATATAGTGAAGGTAAAAGGACACAGTAAAGAATAGTCAAAGTGTATCAGGGTTAAAAGAGTATTAGATTAAGACCAAGTCAAGTAAAACAGCTAGCATGAAGACAAACAGCAAGGAAGACAACTACAAAGCATACAGACTCATGTCAAAGTGAAGATAGATGAAAAACAGATCGGTAAAAGTAAATAGTAAAAGTAAACATGGATGCAGTAAGGGTTAAATAGAGATATAAACACTTTCACCAGAAACAATGAAGTTTATCCAAAGTAAAAGTGAAAAATATTTAAGAGAAATTTAAGGTGAAAAGATGAAATCAGAGCATAAATGGTACATTCTTCTGAAATTTCCTGTTTAAGTCATATTTTTACAAAAACTATTGTGACCAATACAAGATGTATTTTAAGATATCGGAGGAGGTTTTTGTTCATAAAAGGCTAATCTACAAAAACCTATCTCATGTTTTACACAGGTATTACCAAACGTGAGATAAGGGCATGTCTTCACAACCTATTTTTCGGACTGTGCAAAGTCTTCTTTTTGACATATTTTTGCAGATAATATTGTGAATAGCTGGAGTTGAATGTTGGGAAACTGAGAGATATTTATCTCAAAAAGATACATATATACAATAACCTCTTTCACTTTTTACATATCTATCTCTGATTGAGATATACAAAGGTATCAATGGACCCTAGGTTTGCAAAATTGTTGGGGCAAAATGCATAAAGAAAGGATGCAGTTATTGACTGGGATGCCTCGTCATCAATTAAGAGCTGCTATCAAATTCGACTTTCTCTTCTTTGTCACCATAAATCCATAAAATTAGTGCCAAATATATTCATTAGTTTGAATGTCCTTTATTTAAGTTCTATTAATGTAAAACAATTTGAGATATTTGTAAAACCAATCTTGTTATTTTTTCAAGATATTTCAGTTTAGAATTTGTATAAATACTTCTTCATTTGAAGTATTTGAGGTGGATTAAAATACATTTCTGTAGACATTTTATATCGAGCTAAGGAGCTACTGTATTCAAGACTAGACTAGTTTTGCTGGATCATGGAATAAAGTTAAATACATTTCATTAGATTCTTGTGCACAATTGGAACCAAATAAGTATTATCTCTTCATGTTCAATTATTGTTTTCTCATCATGTTATAAATATTCACATGTGTTCTCTATGAAATTTGAATGATAAACAACAAATGATATTTCAGAATTAGCTTTAATGCTCTCTATTTCGACTGTTTACTTTCTCATTGTTTTTTGCTAAACTATCTTGGTCTGGGAATTCTTAATTGCTCTCTTACTTCTATAGTTTCCCCCCTTAGGTCCATAGTAAAGGATTCTTAGTTGCCCTTTTCTAATGATCTCCTCCTGTTCTTCATCTTGATCCGAGTTTAAGGATTCTTCATTACCCTTTCACCCTGGTTAGGACTACCTCATCCATTTGAACCTGCAGATTTTCTTTTTGCTATGCTAGCCTACCCTATGAAATCCTCCTTTAGTAATTGATCTGATTTAGTTAAGCCACTCTTTGATTGAATCCATAGCCCAATGGCCTAAAGGTTTTCTCTACCCATCTGTTCCCAGAATTGCACCACCCAACTTCAATTTCAAAATAAAAATCCTATGAGCACTAAGAACTAGCCTAAAATCCCATAAAAAACAAAGTTAAATTATAAAGAGAGAGCCCTCTCTGGAATTAGGTTGGCTAGAACCTAAGCCTAAAATATTGGTTTGTGGTTACCTCAGAAATTTCTTTCTTTAACCTTGAAATTCTGAGTGATAATAGTATGGATGTTGTTGTGCGTGCACATGTGATCCCATCTATTGGGACACTCACCAAGGCGAAGACAAAGGCACAAGTCTGAATAGAGCTTGACTCATACTTTAACAAGTTGATGTGCATAGCCACCAACCCAAACTTTTCCATCACTATAGACACCATGCAAAAGTATGTTGCTGGTCTGGCCACACTCAAGACAAAGATGCGCATGCTATCAGATGAGTTGTACAGAGGATCCCAAGCTGTTTACCCGAATGCAATGGAGGCAAGAGTCAGGTTCCAAAAATATGTCACCTTAGAGTACATGTATACCATCACAGACTACCAATATTGGTATCAGTTTGCTACTATCAACCACTATGAGGATGTCAAAGAGCTAGTCTTTGAACATTTGTCTGAGTCATAGTGATGTCTTGCATGGCTTGCTTAAGCCATTTTGTCTCACATGGGTACATGTGCATTGTAATGCACCGTCTTGTTAAGTATAAGTTCAAGTGTCGATAGTTGGATGTAACATTGATAGAGTAGATGAAGAGTCATGAGGGTACATGAACTGTCACAAAGGGGAATGCCAAGGCCCACCCCAACCTTTTCTATAAATAGTATCTCATAACTCATTGTAAAGGCTTTTGGTCAGCCAAGCTTCCAATAAGACTATCTTAGAGAGAGCTTGGATAGTATTGTAACATGCCTTGGCTTCTCGACTGCGTAGAGCTAGTATATCTCTTTGGAGGAGTAGGCGGTTGTAGCTGTAATGTTCCGCTGTCAGAACTAGTGGTTGGAAATGGACATATTGTATGACTGGAACTTACACTTCTTAATATAATAGAGCCAACACATTTCATGCATATGTCATATTGTATTCCAGCTATCTTGTTTGCTCTAAATGGTACATGTATCTATTTTCTTATGCATGCATGTATGGAATATTCTATATAAGTATGTACGAATCTTACTGAAATGTGTTGTTTGGTTTAACCATCACTTTGGATTGTTAGCTAACTTTCTTTCCAGTTTTTGATGCATCTTCGCTCGTATGTTCCCTTCCAATCCATGTGCTATCAAAGGTTTCCAAGGGGCACAATTACCCACTCTCCATGTGTTAGAACTATTCATACACCTTCCTTGTCTTGCCGTAGTTGGCACACCCTTACTACCAATAGAGACATCTTCCTTGCCTATGTGCAAAATTTCTATCAAGGCATTATCATATGATCCACTGCTAGGACTGTTGGGTTGTGTTATATTCTTTTCAGCAAGGGGGTCACAGGGGGGGCGGCAGCCTCCCCTGTCTGGGGGGTTTGAGGGGGGCGGGTAGCCCCCCTCTACGGGGTCTGGGGCAGCACCCCGGAAATTTTTTTTTTGGACCCTATATTAGGTTGGGCGAACCTACCTATGGTTTTCGGTCCATGGTTTTGGACGTGATGGTTTTTGGTCCATGGTATTGGATGCTTCGGCATGTA